>JACEVL010000770.1:835000-1080071 GCA_020284085.1 Aporrectodea caliginosa
AGGTTTGAAGAGGGGTAAAAGCAGTTCGTCCGGCAGAAGGAATCGATTGCCACTTCCGTCGACCACTGGCGCTACTACCTTCTCTCAGAATGCGAGCATCTTCCCGCCACAGGCTGGGTACTCGGAGCTAAAAAGACCGATACCCATCTATCTACCCCGTTCAGCTTCTGCTGCTCCTGGTTCGTACGCTCCAAGTCCCAGTAGAAGTCTTGCTATACCATCTCCGTCTTCCGGACGTTGGAAGCCAGTGGAGGTCGGCCTGCGCAAGGCAGCCTCGTTCAAGGCTCGCCCGAACGAACCACCTTCCATCAAAGAAGTTCACGGTATCGAACAAAAGATTAGCAACAGCGCTGTTAGACCAAATGCTGCGCCTGTTGTGGTTTATCCAAAGCTTCCTCCTCCGCCACCGCCACCGCCAAAGGCACTGCCTTCAAAGATCCATCATCATAGGCGAAGGTCACATCCGATTGACTCTGCACAAAGTCATCGACTCTCAGACAAAGGCGCCAGCACGGCCCACAACAGTCAAGCGGGGCTTCCTCTCCTAAGTCTCGAAAACGAAGACCATCGATATACTGCATCCGAAACGAAATCTGTTCAAGCAGTCACGCCTGAACCTTCGAAGACCGTCCTAGATAGTTCAGCGTCAGGGAATCTACCAGCAGCTCGTCTACATCCAGTCAAACCACAGACGAGGCACCCAGATCCAACTCCGCCGCTTCTACCTCCTCCACCTCCGCCTCCACCTAACCAACCCATAAATGCTTTACCTCCTAGTCAGAAACCTAGTAAGAAAGCTGTTAACCAAACTGGAAACACAGCGGTACCGCTGTCAAAACTGCACACTCAAAACGTGTCCTATTCAAATGCGACACAAGCTGTAAATGCATCCTATTTTTCTCCAAATCAAAATGCAGCAGCTGCCCTTCTAATCCCGAATCATTTTAGTAAACAGACTGGAGAGCCTATACCTCCCTCTCAACCCCATAATCAGAGTCTTGTTTCTAACCAAGCTGGACAAGTAGTTTCTAATCCTCAACGTCAAGCCGCTGATGCATTTCGTTCAGTAGTCAACGAAAGTCGAATCGTGACCGATGGAAATCGCAAGTCCTTCGGTGCTTCCGAAGAGTCGGAAATAAAGCTTTCCTCTGTGCAACGCCAGAATGTTCTACCACAGACTTTCCAGACTCAGGCTGGAAACTCTTCTTCCTCGAATAACGTCTATCAACGTGGAGAAGTAAGTCCTGGAACGAACATTGAAATTCCGGTTACCCAACCTTCAAATCGAAATCTCTCTCCTGTCCAGAAGTGTTCTGTACCGCTTTCAGTTCCACCACAACCATCACCGCTCGTTTCTCCTCCTCCTCCTCCTCCTCATCCTTCTCCTCCTCCGCCTCCTCGTCTTGTGCCTCTTCCCTCACTGTCAAATAATGACCATCAAAGTAGACATCTTTCCGACCACATGAGCTCAAGTGCGCTTCATTCTGTCCCTCTGCAGCACAACGGACCACTTGCCTGTGCCGTCAGTCAAAGCGTCCAACTCAGCCCCCCATTCCAGAATTCCTTCAAAATCCATGAGGCTTCCAATCCCCCTGAACATCGCATTCAGCATGCGCCTCTATCCTCACCCAAATCACGACCCATGCAGATTCAACAAAATACGATACCTCACCAGCCTGGCCTGTCAACGGCACACAAAGCGCCTCAGCATTCAGGTAGCATCATCGCCAACCCCAGCAGAGCGCTCTTGTCTTCAAAAGGTGCCGCCGCTCACCAGAAAGGGCCGCTTCTTCCTCCAATCTGCCCGTCCACTTACTTCGTGTTCGATGAGACAGCGCCGCGCCCCGTCTTCCTCTCCGGCTACTATCCACCGTTCTGGCACTATGTCGCCAACTTCAATCGTTCCGCAAACCCGCTTTATCGAAACCGAAATGTCAACAATGTCGATGAAGACAATGAAAGCACTAAAAGCATTGGAGATGTTTCGGGCGCTGAAGACGACGTAGACACAAAGGAGCCGGAGGAATCTTCGATACGTCTTCTGACTCCTAAAGCGGCAGCTCGTCCTCGAGGAGCGGCAAGGCCAGGCGTTTTTGCAAGTATTGTAAGGAATATGCCTATGCCGAGGATGATTGGTGGCAAACATCGCCTTCGTGACGAAGACTATGACGACGACGATTACGGCGGTTTCAGCGATTTTGGCGGTTTTGGCAGTGGCGGGCGCTCTAGGAAGAAAAAGAAAAAAAAGAAAAAGAAGAAGAAAAAGAAGAAAAAGAAAAAGAAAAGGAAGAAGAAAAAGAAAAGGAAGAAGAAAAGAAGAAAGAGAAGAAAAAGGAGAAAGAGAAGAAAGGGAAGAAAAAGAAGAGGAAAAGAAAGTAGAAAAAAAAGGAAAAAAAGAAAAAAAAGAGAAAGAAGGAAAAAAAGAAAGAGAAGAAAGAGAAGAAAGAGAAAAAAGGGAAGAAAAAGAAGAGGAAGAGAAAGTAGAAAGAGAAGAAAAAAAAGAAAAAGAAGAGAAAGAAGAAAACGAAGAAAAAGAAGAAAAAGAAGAAGAAGAGAAAGAAGAAAAGAAAGAAGAAAAGAAAGAAGAGAGGCAGAAAGAGAAAGCGAAAGAAGCATAGAAAGAAGAAAAGAAAGAAGAGAGGCAGAAAGAGGAAGCGAAAGAAGCATAGAAAGAAGAAAAGAAAGTAGAGAGACCGAAAGAGGAAGCGAAAGAAGCATAGAAAGAGGAAAAGAAAGAAGAGAGGCCGAAAGAGGAAGCAAAAGAAGCATAGAAAGAGGAAAAGAAAGAAGAGAGACAGAAAGAGGAAGCGGAAGAAGCATTGAAAGAGGAAAAGAAAGAAGAGAGGCCGAAAGAGGAAGCGGAAGAAGCATTGAAAGAGGAAAAGAAAGAAGAGAGGCAGAAAGAGGAAGCGAAAGAAGCATAGAAAGAAGAAAAAGAAGAAGAGAGGTAGAAAGAAAAAGCGAAAGAAGCATATAAAAAAGAAAAGGTGGAAAGGGGGAAAATGTGGTTGCAAAAAGGGAAGAGAGAAAACACGAAGAAGAGGGGAAAAGGACGGAGAGGGGAAAAGGACGCGGTCGAAAAGGAAAGTAAGCTCGGATTTTAATCAAAATATATTACTTTGAATTAATAAGTTTGGATTTCAATTAATACGTTAGGCTTTAAATTAATATGTTTGGCTTTAAATTAGTATGTTTGGCCTTTAATTAATAAGTTCGGCTTTTAATTAATAAATTCTTCATTTACTAGTGTAGAATTTCATAAGAAATAACTAACTAGGTTATGATTCATTTGAACAGGCAGGCCTTTTTTTAGTTAGGTGGCTTTTATTACAGTGTCAGAACTGCAGAAAAAAATTACTAGGCAATTAGTTAAACTTTTTTGCTAAGTAGAAACGTCAGTCAATCGTTTAGGCTTTTAATATTAAGTCAGCACTTCACAAAACTGGAACTTCGGCTTGTGTAAAAATAAGTCATGACTTTAGTTTAAATTCGGCTTTTATTAATGAGTCAGAACATTGAAAAATTGTAAGTTAAAAGTTTTAAATTGTAAGCTATGTTTAAAATTGTCACGACTTTAATCCTCATTCCGCAACCTGGGGTAAATTTATCTCTCACATAAGTTTTGCAAGTTAACTTTGAACGGAAAGAGAATTTCCTGAATATGTTTTTTCTACAAAACTGGTTTGCTCTCATAAAGTCACTCTTGCTTGACGCCGTGTAACACGACATCAACCTTTGACGTTGAAATAGCATTGGATCAATGGCTTCTCTTAAAGTACTGTTCTTAGACGGATGATATTAGTGTCAAGTCAAAATGTTTGGGAGAGAGGAATTCAAAAAACATATTCAATACACCATTTGGAATATATATTTCTTGCGGAACACCTGGCGTTACGTCACTCACCATGACGTTTGAAGTGGTCATTTTATATCTCCAGTCATAATTCATAGAATGATGACCTCGTTGTCCAGACTAGGGTTTTCGACGACAACGGATTTTGAAGAGCCCATGTTTGGCACTGTGCGGTTCTTATGAATGATCACTTGGACCGTGACGGCGAGTAATCCGTGAAATATATATCCACTGCAGCCATACATGTAAGTGGTGATCTTGGTGTCCAGGCTACGGTTTTACGCTACAAGTAATACCAAAGACACATGCCTGCCACTCTGCTGTAACTACAGTCCATGATCTATAATATTAAATAGCAGGTCAACTGACCCGCAACAATTCTACTGACCTTGACATTCAAGGCAAGTCGATTTTCGTAGAACGTTTTCTGTACCTGTTTTTATGTGAATCACAGCGTATTATGAAAGTGCTGTAATCCTTCCAGAAAACCCTTAATCACAAAATCTTTCGCTTACGGTTCCTGAGAAACCAAAGGTCATCCATAGCAGGTCACGTGATCTTGAACTGCAAGGTCATCCGATGAGCTTCCAATGTTGAGTATGCCTTTTTGCGGATTCTGTGATCTCGAAAACCATGAAACAGTCACCAAGAAAACCAGTCTCTAACGTTTGCAGTTCCTACGAGACCATGGGTTAACCATAACAGGTCACGTGACCTTGATCTGCAAGGTCATCCTATGGTTTTACAATGTTGCGTATACCGTATAATACTTGAACTACAGGGTCCTGTATCGGAACGCTTATTAATTAATGTAAATTAATTTTAGACTCCGACTGTAAACGTACTCGAATCCTTGTTAAACTAGGAATGAGATTTCATTGTAACAAGTTGCCTCTGTGACAACTTGGTTATTCAGAATAAACGAATATTGAAGCATTGATTGATTTTTGGATTCGGCGACACTGCAAACCGTGATATAAAGTATCTTCTTTGACTTTTTTGCGCTCAAAAACGCCTATCATAGACACAAACATCAAGCCTATATCACGCATAGTTCCTAAGATACTGTGGCGTAACCGGGGTTGAACTCGACTAAGACCAGGACAGTCATGATCCCCGATTATGGAGGGTCACCGTTGATGCTCGCGGGTCCGACCCCCCCCTTCGGAGTATAACAGGAGACGAACAGCCGTTAAGCCCTTTTATTCGTTCCAAAGAAAACCGACTACCCGTCAAACCAGCGAAGAGTCACTGCGTTAAGTGGGGCTCTTTCATTGCCCACCAGAAGGAAACAATATATCAGCCTCCCTGGTCACCGTAACTCAACATCGTACTTCGTAGAGCAAATCCGTAAAGTTATTTCGTGGAATAAACCCGCAACCTAAAATAGTTCCGTAAAGTAATGGCATGAAGTTGATTCGCAAAGTAATTTTGTACAGTGACTATGGGGAAGTTTAATTTCTCCGAGTGGTTCGAGGCGTTTACCGTACGAACTGCCCACCAACACAGCCAACAAAACAATCAAAGTCCTCACTAGGTCGGCGACGCTAGACGCGTTAAGTCCCTCCCCAAGGGGGTCGAAGAACTCCCAGGTTATTTCTAAATTTGCAGATGATACAAAAATATACGTAGAACAGTGGGTGATGTGGAAGACGCGGAGATACTGCGAGAAGACCTAAGAAGAATGTTCAGATGGTCACAGGACTGGCAAATGCTCTTTAATATGGAAAAGTGCTCAGTGATGTATATCGGGAAGAGGAACATATGAAATGTAGGTAAAAAAGGTATTGAAAGTGAGTGAGGAAGAAATGGACTTAGGAGTGATTATGCACACGAGTACAAAACCTTCAAGGCAATTTGGAGAAGCATCAAACAATTCTAACTCAATCTTAGGTAGGATAAGAAAAACAATTATAGACACCAGAGACAATAATGCAATTTTGAGGTTGTGCAAATCTCTGTTTAGGCCACAGTTGGAATATTGCATCTAGGCATGGAGTCCATGCCTGAAACAGGACATTGAAAACTGGAGAAATTGCAAAGAAGAGCCGCAAAAATGATTTGGGGCTACAAGGATTTGAGCTATGAGGAAAGGTCGAAAAGGTGTGGACTAATCAGACTGGAAAGATGGAGGAGCAGAAGAGATCTGATCGAAGCTTAAAAGATTATCCTTGGAAAGGAAGCACTACAGCATCAAACAAGGCGACTCGAGGACAAATATATAACGTATTTAAGAAGCCAACAGGAACACTAGGGCAGAAATTCTTAAGTGCAAGAGTCATAGACTTGTGGAATGGCTTGGGTGATAGTACTGTCTCAGTGGACAATGTCTCGGTTTTTAAGAGGGAGCTAGCGAGAATGGGATATTAAGCGTTCCAGGTTAATTTGCAGTGGGTTTAACACAGACTAATCAGAGTCTTCTGAACCACTTGAAACCCTTGTTGTGTTATGTTATGTCATGTTATGCTATGTAACACTGTCGACGAAACGAGGAAGACTGTTCCTTCTTGCTGCACCATTGACAAACTTCGTTGTCACTCAATCGGTGACGAGGAGTAGCCTACTACTCTTTTCTTCGTTGACTGAGCTGTCCTTTTTATAGCCCGGGTCGCTGACTTAACATAAGCTTCTGGCGGAAGTTCAACATATATGCTAATGGCGGGAGTTTATTATAATCTAAGAAGCTCGTTTTAAACTCCCGCCGGTTGCTTATTTTAGAAGGAGCTAAGAGGCAGGGGCTTAAAATTACTAGGCCCTAGTGGTGGGAGTCGAAAATAAGCTACAAACTCGAACCAATCAGGGCAGGGTCACTACAATACTTTGCAATAGAAGATGGGGTAAATTACCTCGGTTTGCGGAATACGTCGTACGACTATAAGTTGCGACTTGAAGGTTAACTGCTACTTTATGCTTTATGCTGTATGTTAATATGCATGACTGTATGTTATTGTTTGCGCGCA
This sequence comes from Aporrectodea caliginosa, assembly GCA_020284085.1. Classification (NCBI taxonomy): domain Eukaryota; kingdom Metazoa; phylum Annelida; class Clitellata; order Crassiclitellata; family Lumbricidae; genus Aporrectodea; species Aporrectodea caliginosa. The sequence goes on from JACEVL010000770.1 coordinate 841,814, forward strand.
TAATATTCGTGTATTGAGACAGCTATAAGGCATACAGTCCATCTTTAAGATTTATTGAAAGCTCTACATACATGACTAACTTATACTAAGAGTGTGATAGTACAAATCCACGCGAGCCGCAGAGAGTTACATAATCGATTAACCTGCTGATATTATTATTATTATTATTATTATTATTATTATTATTATTATATTGTTATAAATAAATTTGTAAAGAGCGCATCATCAAACCGAAATGTGAATAGCGCCATATAGCACCTCTAAACTTGTCTTACGTTACCTAATGTTAGGCCTACTTACCTTAAGTTACCTAATTTTATCTGACATTATTTACCCTAAGTTTACATTACATTATTTTTCATTTACCATGCTTTACTTTCTCTGCAGGCGAAGACGGGGCAAGAAAGGACGTAGAGGAAAAGGAAGGAAGGGACGAAGAGACAGGAAAGGACGTAAAGGAAAGCGACGTAAAAGAATGAAGAGACCGAAGAAAAAGAGGAGACGGAGGTGAGGCGCAGGACCCACACTTCACCACGATCCCGTAGCAACGGCCAAGAAAGCGGTTGCGGTATTCGCTTCGGTTTGTTGAGCAGACGACACTAGAACATGAACAACTCACAAAACATGGGATAATTTAAGATCCCCTCCGCCCGGACTTCGGGTAGCCTGAAATTGGCGCTACGTCAGAATTTTTCTCTTTTTCTAAAATAATCCATAACTGTTGTTTCCTTCGGGAGTTTACTCTTGAATCCAGAATTCTGCTTTTCTTTCACCTGTAAAATCTTAACTTTATTGCTTTGTTGTTCGTTTTTTCGGTTGAAGTTAATTTTAATTATCGTCGTCAGAGGACGAGAAAAGAGAAGACGAAGGAGAATCTGGAGACACGCAACATAGGAAGCACACGAGGAACATGAGCAGGATGAGAAAGAGAACAAGGATGAGAAGGACCAAAAGAATGCCAAATGAATAGGAATCAAACGCGTAACAGTTACACGAGAAAGAGGACGAAGACGAAAAATTAGCCTAACGAAGACGAAGAACATGGTGAGCAATGCGAGGGAGAAGAAAGGACAGTGAAGAGAACTAGATAGTAAGTAAGTAATTACGTATAGCCTTAAGTACTTATTACGACGAGTTGTAGTCTGATGTCCCACCCATCTGACACACTAGCTTGTCTGTCTAAAATGCAGGCAATCACGATGAAATTGCAGGCCCCCCGATGTCTGCAAATTGGCTGAGGCAGAAAGCTGGAGAAGACAGACATCACATGGCTGGGCACAAGGCAGGCACAAGCAAGCATTACAGGGAAGCGATAGCGCATTTCCACGTTGGCAAGCACAACGGGTTATCCGTGTAACGATGTCCTTGGTCATTTCCATCTATATAAACATGTGTAGGCCTGGATCAATCAATCAATATTCGTTTTTTTTAATCATGAAACCAAGCTGTCACAGACGCAACTTGTTACAGGCAGTAAATAGCTAATGTCATTAACAAGGAGAAATCAGGTCTCTTTCCTATTAAGGTACTATCATGGTAGAAGCAGATAATTATGAAAATTTCAGAATATGCCCTTATAAAGATCCCGTGAAAAAAGTTCCGATCGTCTTTGGGCGGTAGAGTGAAGTTATGTGGTCTGGTTCGTAGGTTGTGACTATTCTGTCTCGGAGTAGGTAGCAGGCATCGGAGTGAGTACATGATTTGTATTCGACAGTAATGCTGTGAAAAGAGGGTCATCGGCTAATACTTCTTTTAAAGACCATTGAACGTCTTGTTTCCTTACAGTTTCTCCCGTATCTCGAAACATTTAGACTTCTCACTCCAGCCAATCGGGTTTTAGAACCAATCATTCTACTGAAACTGTTTTACTATAACTCCTCTCGGATATCTACTCTGCGACTGATCGGTCGCAGGTCACGTTGTTGGCTCTATTTTATGTTTCTGCTGCCTTTGACATGGTTGATCATGAAATCCTCCTACAGCTCCTTGAGGCCTCATGTGGTCTTAGGGGCACCTCCCTCCTTTGGTTTCGATTTTACCTTACGGACCGCACACAAATGATAATTTCAGGTGTTTCTAGAACATCCTGGGTTACGATTAAATTTGGTGTCCCTCAAGGATCAGTACTTGGCCCTCTCCTCTATCTTCTATATACAGCAGACATCTCCTCTCTTTTTGCAAAACACCTAGCTACTGGCCACCTCTGTGCTGATGATGTTCAGGCATATGTCCATGGTTCCCCTATTGCTCAGCTCTCCCTCATTGCTCGCATTGATGCTCTTCCTCAGGACCTTCAAGCATGGATGTCTTCAAACCGGTTCTCCTTAAACCCAACTAAGACCAAATTGATCTGGTTTTTGGCACCCGCCAGCAACTTGCTAAGATTGACTATTCTCTTTTGGACGAAATTTTCCTTCCTACGCCTTTTCAGCCTCTGTTCGCAACCTAGGTGTCATTCTTAATAGCTCTCTCTCCTTCTCTGACCACATTACTATTCTCACCCGCTCCTGCTATTACCATCTCCGACGCCTTAAGGCAATCCGACGATCTGTTTCTTCTTTGGTTTTTACTTCAATATTTCATGCTTTTATTTACTCTCGCATTGACTATTGTAATTCCCCATTTGTTGGCCTCCCTAAAATGCGCCTACTACTATCATTGTCATCATCATCATCATCATCATCATCATCATCATCATCATCATCATCATCATCATCATCATCATCATCATCATCATCATCATCATCATCATCATCATCATCATTATTTGAAGGACACTACAACCAAACGCATATCAAAGCAGCATAAGTTAAAATTCATTATTAGCAAATCTTAAGATAATCAGTCATTTTAAATTTCTAAAGTTCCAATAGCGTTTCCTTTATCCGTTTCCATATCTCCACAACATAATCGTTAGTATTAAATTTTAAGCTAATCAATTGGAATTATAACTTCCGAATTTCCAAAGGTTGAAACCTTTTCCTATAATAGACCTGCTTACGGCATTTGGATGTGAAACACAACGGCATGCAGAGAGGAGCGCGCTTGGATATTCATCTAGATTAGTATGTCTGTGCTATTGGGGTTCATCGGCAGCTGTCGGTAAAGGGCAGCAGTTGAAGTGCACTTAATTATGGTATGCAACAGATAAATCACAGCTTCTTAAGTATAAACAGCTATCGAGGACAAGCACTAAACTAAATAGCGCCTACGTTGTATTTTTTTATCGAGGTTTCACGGCGTTGGTGCTGTGATGCTGGTGCTGGCAGCCTGCTGGTGCTGCTGCTGCTGCTGATGATATTGGAAGTTTCTGCGGGAACTCAGGCAGTAAAGAATTTTCGTTTAATGCCTCCGCTAATGAGTCGACAACGAATTACCATTTGGCGCATCTGGTCTCAAGAGACATCAGCTGACGAAAGTAGGAGTCAGAATCTTGGCGGCTTTATCTAACCAAGGTATATGAGGCACAGGAATGTTCAATTCAAAATTGCTGCGGGGCTTTGTTGGTCTAGATACTGTGTACACTACTGAATATAGCAATTTCTTACTTCACACCAGCAAACGCAAGTGTAGATTTAGATAGACCCCTATTATAATAAATGTAAGCGACAGTATGACCTTGAACCTGTTCATTTTTCAGCGAATTGATCAGATGAAATCCTTCACCACCGTGGCAGAGCGAGTAGGCCTATCTGTGAAATCTGGGCTTAGAGCACATATTTAAACTTCAAAATCCAAAACACTTAACGACCTAATGCAACACCTTTCTGTACACTGCAGATTACTACATTCAGAAGTGCTATCTACTTACTGCCTGATTTTGAGTTCTGTCTCTGCTCGTTCGTTCCCTTTCGCAACGACAGTTCCAACCAACTGGAATTCTCAATAGCTTTCGAGAGCTAATGCTATATATAAAAAGCTTTGAACATTTATCAGCACCACACAAATCTAAGAAAGAGCTGTCTTTCCACCACCGGAACAAATCAACTCCGAAAGAGTCGGGAAGTTGTCACTAAAGCTGAGGCATTCTGAATCCGTTAAGCCCAAATGACTTGCAATCGTGCATTCCACGCTGCAGCCTCTAAGTCTGGGATGTCAAACGTCTGGCCGAATATGTTTTTCTGGCCTGCAAGATACATGTACATCGTGCAGTTAAGTAATAGTATTGTGATCAGAGTTATTATGTGACGTGTGTTATGGGTTTTTGTTACAACGAATATGGTTTTTTGGTTTCATTTGCCTAACTACATTGGATAACGAAGTTGGTCGTGTTTACTAAAGTTAAAGCTATCACTGTTTGTTAGGCAAAGGTAGTTAGGCAAATGAAACAAAAACTCATAGCCATTGCTTGAAGTGTGACGGTATGAAACGGTATGCCATACTGGCACCTCTCCTGGCCGGCTAAAAGCATACCGGTACTTCTCCAGGGGATAAATCCATACCGGTAGGAAGGGGAAATGGTTCTTATATTCATACCGGCACCTCTTGTTTTCCACTTCGACCCCTGCCCATAGCACGTCACATAATAACTCTGATCACAATACTATAACTTGCACGGTGTAGTAGCTGCAGCTTTTCACTGCATCACAATGAAGACGTAGACATGGTTACGATTGTCTTCAGACAAAGAGGAAACGTAGACATGGTTACGATTGTCTTCAGACAAAGAGGAAACGTAGACATGGTTACGATTGTCTTCAGACATAGTGAACACGTAGACATGGTGACGATTGTCTTCAGACAAAGTGAAAACGTAGACATCGCAACGATTGTCTTCAGACAAAGAGAAAACGTAGACATGGTTACGATTGTCTTCAGACAAAGAGGAAACGTAGACATGGTTACGATTGTCTTCAGACATGGTGAACACGTAGACATGGTGACTATTGTCTTCAGACGAAGAGAAAACGTAGACATCGCAACGATTGTCTTCAGACAAAGAGAAAACGTAGACATGGTTACGATTGTCTTCAGACAAAGAGGAAACGTAGACATGGTTACGATTGTCTTTAGACATGGTGAACACGTAGACATGGTGACGATTGTCTTCAGACGAAGAGAAAACGTAGACATGGTTACGATTGTCTTCAGACAAAGAGGAAACGTAGACATGGTTACGATTGTCTTCAGACATAGTGAACACGTAGACATGGTGACGATTGTCTTCAGACAAAGTGAAAACGTAGACATCGCAACGATTGTCTTCAGACAAAGAGGAAACGTAGACATGGTTACGATTGTCTTCAGACAAAGAGGAAACGTAGACATGGTTACGATTGTCTTCAGACATGGTGAACACGTAGACATGGTGACGATTGTCTTCAGACGAAGAGAAAACGTAGACATGGTTACGATTGTCTTCAGACAAAGAGGAAACGTAGACATGGTTACGATTGTCTTCAGACAAAGAGGAAACGTAGACATGGTGACGATTGTCTTCAGACATAGTGAACACGTAGACATGGTGACGATTGTCTTCAGACAAAGTGAAAACGTAGACATCGCAACGATTGTCTTCAGACAAAGAGAAAACGTAGACATGGTTACGATTGTCTTCAGACAAAGAGGAAACGTAGACATGGTTACGATTGTCTTCAGACATAGTGAACACGTAGACATGGTGACGATTGTCTTCAGACAAAGTGAAAACGTAGACATCGCAACGATTGTCTTCAGACAAAGAGGAAACGTAGACATGGTTACGATTGTCTTCAGACAAAGAGGAAACGTAGACATGGTTACGATTGTCTTCAGACATGGTGAACACGTAGACATGGTGACGATTGTCTTCAGACGAAGAGAAAACGTAGACATGGTTACGATTGTCTTCAGACAAAGAGGAAACGTAGACATGGTTACGATTGTCTTCAGACAAAGAGGAAACGTAGACATGGTGACGATTGTCTTCAGACATAGTGAACACGTAGACATGGTGACGATTGTCTTCAGACAAAGTGAAAACGTAGACATCGCAACGATTGTCTTCAGACAAAGAGAAAACGTAGACATGGTTACGATTGTCTTCAGACAAAGAGGAAACGTAGACATGGTTACGATTGTCTTCAGACATGGTGAACACGTAGACATGGTGACGATTGTCTTCAGACGAAGAGAAAACGTAGACATCGCAACGATTGTCTTCAGACAAAGAGAAAACGTAGACATGGTTACGATTGTCTTCAGACAAAGAGGAAACGTAGACTTGGTTACGATTGTCTTCAGACAAAGAGGAAACGTAGACATGGTTACGATTGTCTTCAGACAAAGAGAAAACGGAAAAGGGAAATAAGCTGACTTGAACAACTTTTGCACAAACGTACAGTCAAAGCAGAAAACATTAAGAATGCATTTTAAAAGCTTGATTGACTAATGAAATGTGGTATGCACTGCTTGTTGTCAGTTCTATAATCAATACGTCAAAAATTATACGACCTCATAGAGCCGTTAAGCAGTTGAACTGAATTTATGATCTGATAGCGCGCATTCACTTTAGTGGAAAAGTGGTTCAAAGTGAACATTAAAAAATGGACTTTTGAACTAGCGGGCTCACTTAGAGTCACTTGCTTTAGATATTTCAGGCTTTGGCTTTTGATTAAAATATATATTCATAAATTATACGCATTAAAAAATAATACCTTATACCTGTGCATTTGTATCCCCCGGGGATGATTTCACACGATGGGGGATAGAAATGATTTTTTCCCGGATACTCTATACCGGTATAGTCCATCCGGGGAGATAAATTCATTCATCCCCCCGGATAGTCTTAGGACGGATACTCTATTTCGTGATACCGGCCCTGAGTAAGTAGATAGCACTTCTGAATGCAATAATCCGCACTGTACAGAAAGGTGTTGCACTAGGTCGTTCAGTGTTGTTGTACTTCGGCTTAACGACACTTTTTCATATCGAAGATGATTAGTGTCGGAGGCAGAAAGCAACCTCGTACTCCACGTTTATATTGCGACCGAGCCACCCGCAGTAAAGTTCCGAGAAATTAATCTCTGATAAACCGACCGACCAGGAATCGAACCCGGGCCGCCGGCGTGGAGAGCGGGCTACCAACCCACTCGGCCACTCAGGATCTCTCATCGTTCAGTGTTTTGGATTTTGAAGTTTAAATATGAGCTCGAAGCCCAAATTTCACGGATCTTCGTTCTGTCACGGTGGTGAAGGATCTTACCTGTTCAATTCGCTGAAAATGAGCAGGTTCGAGACCAGACGATTCCTATAATAGAAAAACGCTTACATTTATATTTAAATCTACATTTGCGTTTGCTGTAGTGATGTGAGAAATTCCTTATTCAGTAGTGTACACGGTTTCAACATCAACATAGTCCTGCAGCAATTTTCAATTTATCATGGCTGTGCCTCGTATATATAGGCTACCTTGGTTAGATAAATCCGCCAGGAATCTGACTCCGACTTTCGTCAGCCGATGTCAAATGCGCCAAATGGCAATTCGTTGTCGACTCATTAGCGGAGGCATTAAACGAAAATTCTTTACTGCCTGGATTCCCGCAGAAACTTCCATCATCATCACCAGCACCAGCACCAGCAGGCTGCCAGCAGCAGCAGCAGCAGCAGCAGCATCCCAGCACCAACGCCGTGAAACCTCGATAAAAAATACGACAACGGAGGCGCTATATAGTTTAGTGCTTGTCCTCGATAGCTGTTTATACTTAAGAAGCTGTGATTTATCTGTTTCAGACCATAATTAAGTGCACTTCAGATGCTGCCCTTTACCGACCGCTGTCCATGAACCCCAATATAGCACAGACATATTAATCTAGATGAATATCCAAGTGCGCTCCTCTCTGCATGCCGCTGTGGGTCAGCGCATTGTAAACATTAAAAAAATAATGCCCTATGCAGGTCTATTTTAGGACACGGTTATGACCTTTGGAAACTCAGAACTCATAATTCTTATTGATTAGCTTAAAATTTAGTAATAACTTTTTTTTCTGCGAGATACGGAAACGGATATAGGAAACACTTTTTGAACTTTAGAAATCCGAAATTACTGATTATCTTGAAATTTGATTATAATGAGGTTTGAAGTACTTTGAACTTTTACTGCTTTGATATGCGTTTGGGTTGTAGCGTCCTTCAGACAGTGCTTTTTCTGGAAAAAAGGGTTCCAGAACGCAACAAATTCAGAACAATTATAGGGACATATTTTATGCTAATATTTCTATTTCGCATATTTCAATATCAATAAACACTGGAAGCACTGAAATTAAATGAAGTATCTAAATAATTTTAAATAATTTTTATTAAAATTTTTAATTAACTAAATTATTTTTTAACAGCTGAAAAAAGGTTCAGGAAGGACGCTCCTGTCCGCTCCGACTGAAAAAAGCACTGCCTTCAGATAATAATAATAATAATGATGATGATGATGATGATGATGATGATGATGATGATGATGATGATGATGATGATAATAATAATAATAATAATAATAATAATAATAATAATAATAATAATAATAACCACCGCGCACTCCAAGTTTAACCCCACATCTGTTATTTAGTTTCTTAGATCTTGAGGGATTTTCCGAGAAGACACGGAAGCAGTCTACGAATGATGAGTCCAGGAAGAGAAGATTACTTAATGGAGATCTGAGGATCAAGACAGATTTGTGCAGTTAACATTTACAGGAAGAGAGTTTCAGACTCTGTGTCCAGCGTCGATAAAAAATACGACAACGGAGGCGCTATATAGTTTAGTGCTTGTCCTCGATAGCTGTTTATACTTAAGAAGCTGTGATTTATCTGTTTCAGACCATAATTAAGTGCACTTCAACTGCTGCCCTTTACCGACCGCTGTCCATGAACCCCAATAGCACAGACATATTAATCTAAATGAATATCCAAGTGCGCTCCTCTCTGCATGCCGCTGTGGGTCAGCGCATTGTAAACATAACAAAAATAATGCCCTATGCAGGTCTATTTTAGGACACGGTTATGACCTTTGGAAACTCAGAACTCATAATTCTTATTGATTAGCTTAAAATTTAGTAATAACGATTTTTCTGCGAGATACGGAAACGGATATAGGAAACACTTTTTGAACTTTAGAAATCCGAAATTACTGATTATCTTGAAATTTGATAATGATGAGGTTTGAAGTACTTTGAACTTATACTGCTTTGATATGCGTTTGGGTTGTAGTGTCCTTCAGACGGTGCTTTTTATGGAAAAAAAGGTTCCAGAACTCAACAAATTCAGAACAATTATAGGGGCATATTTTATGCTAATATTTCTATTTCGCATATTTCAATATCAATAAACACTGGAAGCACTGAAATTAAATGAAGTATCTAAATAATTTTAAATAATTTTTATTAAAATTTTTAATTAACTAAATTATTTTTTAACAGCTGAAAAAAGGTTCAGGAAGGACGCTCCTGTCCGCTCCGGCTGAAAAAAGCACTGCCTTCAGATAATAATAATAATAATGATGATGATGATGATGATGATGATGATGATGATGATGATGATGATGATGATGATGATGATGATGATGATGATGATGATGATAATAATAATAATAATAATAATAATAATAATAATAATAATAATAATAATAATAATAATAATAATAATAAAACCGCGCACTCCAAGCTTAACCCCACATCTGTTATTTAGTTTCTTAGATCTTGAGGGATTTTCCGAGAAGACACGGAGACAGTCTACGAAAGATGAGTCCAGGAAGAGAGGAAAAATACTTAATAGAGATCTGAAGATCAAGACAGATTTGTGCAGTTAACATTTACAGGAAGAGAGTTCCAGACTCTGGGTCCAGCGTCGAAAAAAATCGCCTGTTGTGAACTGTCCTTGTCCACGATAAAGTCGTATTATTATAGTCTCATGACTATACTAGTACGACTTTATCGAGGACAAGGACAGCTCACAGCAGGCGTGTGTTATGACTATACTAATACGAACTTGGTCGAGTAGCGTCAAGTCTTGGGAGGAACTACAAAGTCAGGATAATTAGGCCTAGGCCTACGTTGGCTGAATTGTAGCAATTTTTAAACATTAGCCCGGTCTTGAAGACTAGTCTCTTTGTTATTAATCCTAACATTAATTCTTTGGCTACAAAGTTTTTTCATTAACATTTAAATCTATAGCGTACCAGACAAAGCAAATACTGTGGCCGTATGCCTAATCTAGCAAACTGCTAGATCTACATGTATTCTAACGGCCTAAAACGGCAGACTGTACACGTCTATTACGTGCAGGCTGGGCGCTGCGGCTAATTTTATTACGCATTATTACACTTTTATGTTACATCTATGAAAACCCTTAAACGGTTTCGTTTGTAGTTTGAGATTCGTCAGGCAAGTCGTTAGAGACAAATCGAGCTGAGTCTGATTCGCAGAGGACCACGCAAAGTCAGAGAGGAGGGAAAGAGGCAGTCGTTAGTGCAAGCGCGGGAATAGGTACTACTTTCACTACTTTGATAAAGATTTCGTCACCAAGAAAGACATTCAGAAATACAGGCAGTACGTATGAGGAAGAAGATTCTGATAGTAGTTGTATTTGGTTGAAGTTATAACTGGAGCTAAATCACTATAAATTATACTATGTTATAAAGTGAAAGCCCCCAAAACGATGCAAACGGTAACGACTTCATAATTATCACTGCACAGAGATATTGATCTTATACACAATTTGTACATTCATAAACACAGCTATCTGTAAAACCAAAACTGTATCTAAACCGTTAGATTATATTATTTAAAATTGGTTAAGATTAATCATGTATAAACAATTACGTTTGATTAGAATAGTTTGATTTTAGACGGGTTCGTATGCTGTGATCTCATAGGACCAGAACATGAGGCGACAATGGAGGATCAGCGTATCATTGACGAGAGCGCTCTCGAAGCATCGAGTATAAGCGGCGCTGTGCTGAAACACAATGTTTCAGCAATTCCAATCTTCGCCATACAGATAACGCCTAAAGATAGCATAACCGCCTAGCCAAGGTAATCTTAAGATAATAAAACTGTGATATTGGTAAACGACTAATCGTAGACGTAAATTCCAAATCTGTAAAGCGCTACGCTAATGTTACGCGCAGGGAACCAGCTTATTCACGAGCGCTGCTTCGTATCAGAGGTCGATATCGATGCAGTGATCGCTCAATGGAGATCCGAGCCTGGTTAACAGAGAGACCAGAGAGAGAAGGCGTTAGATGAAAAGCCAGTAGTTCTCGGGAAGGGTCAAGGAGAGAGGTAAAATTAAGGTCTACACATCCTACAGTAGATTAATTCCGCTAAGAATATATATATATATAGTCTATATCGTTCACCATAGTCCGACAGCAAACACAAGTGTGTATGCATTAATCTAGACGCTTATTACAGCGTAATTAAGTATCTCACAAAAGCGCTGCTAAGTGCTACTGTCCATGCCAAGGACATTAACTTTTAAAATCAGCAAACATCAAAGTGGCTGACAGCAGGCCACAGTGGATGGTCCTTCAGTGCGTGGAGGCATCGCCCGGAGACGTCTGCGTTCCATTTAGTACAAGACTTTATCTTTTGTCAACTGCGGAGAGTCTCGAAGTATTCAGACCTCTTTACTGTCGCGAATCTAATCTGAGAATGTGTTGCGGTATTACACTTCCAGCCAGTGGTTAAAGTGGTTTTAAACGCTGCTTCCAGCCAATATTCAGAAACTGAAGACTAGTTAGCAGTCGGAGAGTAGGGATACATTGGTGCTGCGGTCGACCGTCGGTGTACGCCACGGTGCTAAGGTCGGCGGCAGCGGCGGCGGACTCTTTTCGCTGCAGCGGCTGCTCACGAGCGACACCTCGCGGATGGTCTTCGACGTCGTCGTCTGGAGGTTGATGGCAACAAGTCTGCGCTCTTCGACGTGGCTGCGGGTCACGTGACTTCCGGTGGAGCGACGACGCCAACAGCACATGTTGCGAACGCTGCGACGGAAGTTGTTGGACATGAAGCAGTAGATGAAGGGATTGATGCAACTCTGGACGTACGGAAGCAGATGAATCATCAGCTGAAAGAGACATTGCTTCTTAGATGACACACTTCAGCTGATCTGATGTAGTGCGATGAGAATGATCGAGTCTAATGCGTTGTTGGTTAGTCTAATAATACAGCGGTGTTTTAAAGTCATGCGATGCATTTTGTAGCGTGTAATACTCAAGAACGGAGGTGGAAAACCTTTTTGATGGTGGGTCAGTGCCAATATTTTCCAGCAAGTGGCGGGCTAGGGTGTCGAAGGCTCCTGAGCAAAATGGGGTAGGGATCTGGGTGTGGACTAGGTGAGCTCGTTCCCAGAAATTTTTCAAAACAAAATCCTAAATGGTGCACTTTTAGTTTGCAAACAGTCAAATTAGGCTTGTAGAATCTTAATTTTGATCTTCATTATTTGATTTCGATTTATACCCAATGTAAAACTAAAATTTGAACTTTTATGCTCAAATTGTTTAGTCTTTAATGCACGGCTCCACATGCCAGAAAAACATCTTCGGCGAGCCAATGTAAAGCGATGTGCGGATGTAACGCCACGTGGTCTACCATAATGCGATGTGAAAGTAGTGAGCTAATACGATGGGATGTGTAGTACTTGCGTTAAAATGAATACCAAGGGAGCAAACCTTTCAGCGAACCTAATCCAGTGTATTGCATGTGCAAGAAGTCTAGGTCCATGGCGCATATGATCTCAGGGTGCATAGCCCAGTGGGCATAAGGCGCTGATGGAAGATAGCCCAAGAAGATCACAAACAATTCAAAGCTGCGGACAGTTTTTGCAGCTTCAGGTGTGTGTAATTTGTTGAAATAATAAAGACGTGGTTGTCCCTCTAGCGGATTCTTTTAACCTAGGCGTTGAGTCCTTTTTCGTCTTGCGTATTTATCAGTGGTGCTTCAACAGTTCAGGAAATAACACAAATCAGGAAAGTTAAGATCTGGAGAAGTGTTACCCATTCCTACGGCGTCTAAACCGGGATTCAACTCCATTTGGGTCATCAAATAGTTCACAGTCCACTGTTACGTCATATGTAGCCTCCTAATGTTATGGATTATAACTTCATGCATTTATTAGAATACACGTTTTAAACGCAGTTTTTCAAAAGATTCATCGCTGCAAGCAATAATTGGTTTACTGACGTTAACGCTGGTGTTGCAACGAACCGAAATTGAGAGGGGATGATTACAGCTTCTAGACTCCAGCCCTCGATGTGTGTGAAAAGTTTTTCCGCTGTGCCACCGACATATGCGATAAAATGCAATCTGATATGACCACATTAACTAAGCGACTGCCTTAGATTAGCTCATTCTTATAGGTTCAGATGTGAAGTGAATTTCGTACCATGACATTAAAAGCGACGTCCGTGTGCAGAATAGACAAGTCGTGTCTCTTCATGATGTTCATAACCCATTTGGGTCCACAGCAGAAGAAGAACACGGCGATAATAGTCAGAAACATCTTTATCACCTTCAGAACAATAGTCAGAAACATCTTAATCACTTTCAGAACAACAGTCAAAACATGTTCATGTATGTATGTATGTATGCATGCATGCATATTATGTATGTCATAAACATCTTAATAAACCCCAGAACGATGAAGAACATAGTCAGAAACATCTTAATCGTCTTCAAAGTGATAATCGATGCATACAATTATTAGAAAGCTACTGAGGGATTTGTTCATTCAGTGGTTCATACATTCATTCATGTATTCGTTCTTTCGTTCTCTTGTTCGTTCACTCATATCCTATAGTTATAAACAACAGCTACTGTTACTAGTGTTTCTTACCTTGCCGTATCTAAACTTACCTTGCATTATCTTCACTCTGTCGTGTATCTCATATTACTTTTGCCGTACCTTAGTGTTGCGTTGCCTGATATAGATGCGAGTGTGATTATTACCTGTTTCCGAGCGTCCTTTGTGTCCGCTGTGCGTCCTGCGTTGCTGATTCTGTTTTGCGTGACGCCTTTGAACTGCTCTCTCGACTCCGTCAGACGCTGCTTCCCGTCAATGTATTCAATCCTGCGGTGGCAATGTTTATCCACATAATTATAAGGTAAAGCAATATAAGGTAAAGCAATAGACTATAAGGTAAAGTAATGCATGACGCGGTATGTTTGTATGATTGTGTAGGAGCACTTTTATGGCGCATATGGCACGAATCTTTCAAGGACCTTTGCATTGATGCTGAAGTTAGCGAAGAGGAAATTCTTATCAAATTCTCCAATATATATAATTATAAGCTATATATGTGTATGTATGTACGCATGTATGTATGTATGTATATATATGTATGTATGTATGTATGTATGTATGTATGTATGCATGTATGTATGTATGTATGTATGCATGTATGTAGTTATGTATGTATGCATTTATGTACGTACGTATGTACTGTATGTATGTATGTATGTATGTATGTATGTATGTATGTATGTATGTATGTATGTAATACATACATACATACATATACATACTATGTATGTATGTATGTACGTATGTAGGCATGTATCATGTATGTATGTATATAGGCATGTATGTGTGACTAATGACAAGTATGTATGTATGTATGTATGTACTTATGTATGCATGCATGCGTGTATTTTATGCATGCATGTATTATAATCAAACACTAATACATCGCCTGTTTGTTACCTTTCACAAGCGCAGCACCTACGAGACTATCCAATGGATCTAGGCTAAACAACAACCTGCATGAGGATGGGGATGAGTCGTGCGTGAGTCGGTCGAGTTCCTTGGTGCTGAGCCAGAGAACGTGGATGACGAAGGCGTAGCAGTAGACCATGACGCAGCTGGGGCAGATGAACATGACGATCAGCTGGTACCAACAGAAGACAATGCGATCAGTGTTCGTCGCGATGTTGCTGTCCGCACACGAAAGGATCTGAACGTAGTCCGACCGATTGTAGTACAGCCCGATCGTAGTGTCCTACAGTGGCAACGAAATCACATCAAGAGTGGCTGCTTAAATACCTCGGCGACTAATGACTATTATGGTTAATGAGTAAACTAACCTCACTTATGACTGAGGTATTCTTCCTATTTTCCGTCTTTCCCACTCCTTGGAGGTAATCGCGTGTACAGGAAGACGAAGGCCGTTCAACAAGTCAGCCAACGAAACCTCGCTTAAGCCATTATGGATTCAGTTTATGAAAATATTTGGGCGGCTTAAGCTATTGCAAGTCTCGCGTCTAAATTGTGAAGTTCTGGACTCGATGCCACAGCGGTCTACATAAATTAAAACCAGTAGACTAACACGGTAATCGCAACCAAATTTATTCGTTAAGCAATATATAAAGATCTGTTATTGCGCCTGTTGAACCACACTACCACTGTTGCTATAGTAGGGGTTGTTTCTCGGCATAACATCACCGCTCTATAAATGCTCACGCAGCTCGCCTCTGTGGACATCTCCTCTGGGCCGAGGTTAATACGGTGCGCAGCAACTGATGCGAGCATCTTGCAACATCCCAAATTATGCCATGCTCCAAATGATGTTGTGTGCGCAGCAACTGATGCGAGCATCTTGCAACATCCCAACAGATGCCGTGCTCTAAATGATGTTGTCGGAGCCTGTTTATAAGTAGTAGACTGATGAGTAAGTAGATTGAAAAGTTATTAGGACGAAAGTGTACTACTGTTAATATTATTACAATAAAATGCCATAAGATATGATACAATACCATAGAATACAATATACTGAATAACAATAGAATACAAAACAACTAAGCGATTGCGCATTACAATGGACGGTAGCCGCTGTAATGATGACGAACGGAATGGATTCGGATTAGAATTGTTAATAGAAGTAGGCCCTGTGTGTGTTTGTGTATCTGGACAGAAATAGCATTTCTATGCGACGAGAGTCAACTGTGAGCGAAATCCTAGGCGACCATGAGATGATTGATCGCTGGGGAGTTCCGCAACGCAGAAGAGGGATTTATAAAGAGTCCGCGGATGAAGTAATGAAAGGCCAGAGAAAAGCAATGTGCTTCATATTGGGCAAAGATGGACAATCTCTCCTGAATGTCAACCATAATTTCTCTCCCGCCTTTGTCGGCAGACGTGCTATCTATCAGAGCAGAACTTTCCCGTTCCGTCCTGGTATTAAATACAAAGCCCGTCATTATGAGCGCGGATTACAATCGCGCATTCTTTATCTACCGAACACTCGATTCATTCAGAGTGCGCACACGGAATGACGTAGCGAGTGTGTTGTTTGATATTCAGGATGGGCGTAGCGACATCTTGTGTTACGAGTGAAGATGGATGGCAGGGAACCAGGTTAGATGGAAACCCGGATGAGACGGAAACTCCATCATTCCGCCGCATTGCGGAACTGATCGCCAAAGAATGACGAATTACCCGGACTTTCATATTTCACGCAGTTGCATATTACAAAGCGAGGCTAAAAAATTATGAGAATAGATCCTTTTCAAAGGAAACCTGAGCGAAGATTTAGGGCAAAAGGCGAGTTACATTATTATATCACCAAAATGATCTCTACGGATTCAAAATAAATTAGACACTTAGTTTTGTCATTAATGTGAGTATAGAAGATACCTATGATTGAAAGAAGCGTTTATAGAGCATAAACTCGAATTTCTCGACCATCTGGGATCTTGATTAATGGGATCTCTCGAACTACGGACTTTAGTTTCCTGCATTCCGCCCTTTAAGGTATCACATAATGGTGCTATATAAATCTTCAGATAGGACCGTTACTAGTAATTGAATGAACGACAGCTGGCGGACGAATACCATGAGATGCAGGAGAGGTGAAGACAGGAGTACGGCCACTCCCCAGACGAGGGCTATGGTCTTCTGAGTTCGTTCCAGGCTGCACCAGCATCGCGATTTGATCGGGTGAACGATCACAAAATACCTGCAAATGATTGATGGTTAAGATGTAACATATTAAAGTGATGCACCAAAATCAATCACTTAATTATTACATATTTATTACATTATATTTAAGAATCAATTCATTATTATTTATTTCAGATGTCTCTATCATCAACAGTCCCCAGCGAAGGGCGCGCAAACATACATACAGACAACAACAGTCATTGCCTTTAATGCTCACAAACTCCAATCTATTCTTAATGCAGCTGCTCGGCTTATAGGCGATATTCCAAAGTTTACCCATATCTCAGGCTATATTCGGGATACCTTTCACTGGTTCCCTATCCAACAGCGGGTACAGTTCAAAATCCTTTCTCTCATGCGTAACTGCCTTGTTGGGGTGTCGCTATCCTACCTGAGGTCTTTCTGCACCTTTGTCTCCTCGTTACCTGCGAGGGCCTCTTTGCGATCTTCGACCCGTGGCCTTATGGTTGTCCCTCGCATGCGCTCTGCTACGGCCCACTCTAGGTGCTTTGCCCGTGTTGGCCCATCAGCTTGGAACTCTCTTCCCCAGTCTCTTCGCCTTGAGTTACTAGCCATCTCACCTTCCCAGTTCCGTAGACGCCTTAAGACTTTCCTGTTCGCTGACGCAGGCACTGAAGCAGGTCGAGAGCGCTGCTGATTTATGAGCGGCGCTATATAACTGTTCGATTACAATTACAATTACAATTGGTTGACCTTTCCTTACATTTTGAAACCGTGACAGTTAGTTCATTGTCAGACTGATGTTGGACTCGTCACTGGCTAAAAGTTGCAACCCGTGACACCCTGTAGAACCAGAATGGTCCCTTTGAACGTAGTTGTCTGGGAAGGCCTAAGACAAAAAACTGATATTTATACGTCGGCTGAAAATGAATCCTGATTTTTCAGTATCCTAATTTTGTGTGACGCACTGGATTTCGAATCCGCGATATCGAAATTGAAGGCTCTTACATTGGAAATCCGTCTTTTGAATTTTCGCATTTTCAATTAGAAGCGTCGAGCCTCACGTTTTTACTTGTCTCTGCGCTACAAAATTCTTTCGCCAGTGCTTCTATCTGCTCTTTCATGTTTGTTTTCGCATCATTACAGTTACAGGTATACACGATACAATATTCGTTTATTGACTAATTAATCAAGGTTGTCACAAAAGCAACTTTGGTACATTATGATTACATCATTAGTTGCGAAAGGAGATGCGACAAAAAATCCGCCATCGCAGCGAAGAACACTATGCAACAGTCATATGACTCTTCCCGGAACCGAACTATTTCGAGAGAGAGCACCACCCACCTCCGACGGTAGATTGTCATCAGAAGACTAATCAAGATATTATGGCGCCCGTCTTGACGACGTAATAGAAAACTGTTTGTGGTCTTTCAGCTCTCCTTCTCCTCCAGCGACTGAACGAGAGGAGCAAGATTCAGGTCACATCGCAGTTAGGGACCGACGTCTTACCGCATACAAATTGCTGATCTGCCGAAATGGTCCAGAAAGTGACCGTGGAAATGACTAGCCCCACAGGTTGACTGGTGGCGTCAGCGTCGTCGTTTTTCTAGCCCAGTAAATTAATGCACTGGATTATGCATACTTACTTTGGCGTCTCCCGTGAACGACAAGGCCTGATTGGGACGGAAATCAGAATCTACGCCGCACTTTTCGTGTCGCTAATGGCCTTGTCGCTGGCCGTCTTCATAGAGGCTAAGTCGCACCGGGTAGGACTAGAACAAACAACCACTGTATTTTCCGAAGGAAGTTGAATTCTGCATGACCTTGTATCGGATTCTGCAATCAGTGTACTGTACAATCCTGCAGGTCTGAACACTCTATGGCGCATTGTTGACTGCATTGCTGGATTTGCTATAGGCCCTGTCACAGGTCTTGGATTATACAACTGCCACCTCAGAATGAAAGAAGTTCACCAGAAAAAGTTTTTGGCTGAGTTGGCGATTTTAGTCTCTTAGAGGTCTTGGTCGCACAGAATAATATTTTAATTCAAATTTTCAACTGATATTTTCATAAGAAAACCTATGAAATCGCAGCGTAGTAGGCCCTATATATTTTCTTGTCCATGTCGAATCTCTACAGTCTGTACCCGTCTCCACGTGGGGCAATTAGTTCATATACAGCCACATCTGCCTATTCTATTGAAGTTTCTAGAGGATTCAGAGTTCAATTCGAATCTTCCAGCCGATTCAATGGCTTCTTCAGAGTCCTCAAAAGTCACAGGCAAAGGCAACTTGGTGTGGACTATTCTATCATTTCGGCTGCGGTATCAATCGATGGCCTTCCCGTTAAATCAAACCAGTGTATAGCGCTTGCTCTCATGAAGGTCTAAGCACAACTTACGCCATCGCAATGTAACAACTTACTGCATCCGGTGTAGTTTTTCCGCTAGCTGGTGCTTCCGCTGGATTTCCATAGTGGCCTGTGAACTAATGAGCGAGAAATCACCGCAGGTGGACGAAGGAAAGTGTGATCGTTGATTTCCGCCACAGTCCCAACCCTGTTTGTTATTAGCTATGGTCAACTTGCCAAGGATTACTAGTCCCCAGGTTGTTTATGTAAATATTATGGCTACGTGATGCAAGATAATCTATAATTAAACAGTCATGACTGATATAAACGACACGAAATGGAATAAAAGTTTACGACCCGCAGGTTTACTGAGCGTAATTATTCTGACCGGGCGAGACAAAAAGTAGAGAGAAATGTAAATGTAATTAAGGCGAAGAGTAAGTACTAAGTAGTCAATGAAACAGTGACGATAACAGTCACCCAATCCTGTCACATGAGTTTTTTATGGTTGTATATATGAATGTATGTATACGCATGTATGTATGTATGTTTGTACGTATGCATGTATATATGTATACCTATGTATTTGCGCATATCCGCACTCTGTATGTCTGTATATATTCATTCATTCGGGAATTTATATAGCGCCTCTTCAAGGAAACTACTCAGAGGCGCAACGTTGAGTCGGTGTTGACACGCCGAAGCGCCACCCATCCCATCCAAATATATATATATATATATATATATATATATATATATATATATGTATGTGTGTGTGTCTATGAATTGTTATTACCGTAATATTGTAAAATATTAGTAACTTCTAAAGTTTACTACACAAGGCCTCAATGGTTGATGATCCAAATCAAAGCCTTACGCAGGTCAGTCTCCAGAAAGCCAGTCCGCTGAGACATGAAGCCAGTCTATGGTGGATAAGCAGTCGGAGAGAGAAAAGTTTTAAGTTGAGAACAAAATGACATAAACAACTGAGCAGAACGAGCAGGTAAAGGGAGAGAATTTCAAAATTTAGGTTCAGCAACTGAAAAAGCCTTTTCACAAAGAAAAGTTCTAGTTTTAGGTATGACCAAAGAGAGTAATCAAATAACCGTGTTAACTAATGATGATGGAGGATAAGGACTGATTTAAATGCTGAGATTGGCTACATTTCTAAACCTTCCCAATTTGAAAGAGATTCTTAGCTGAATCGGAAGCCAATGCAAAGATTTAAGTGCAAGGATTAGACTATACCGGGTAGTCTCTTATCGATTAAAGTGCAGACTACATTGTCTAATCTTGATGTGTTAGTTTCGACTCTAGCCAAAGAATTCTGAACTTTCTGGATTTTCTACAAATAAGACTTTGTTATACTAATAAGAAGCAAGCTACATTCGCCCGAGATATCCTAGCAGACAGAGGGACATGCCACCTATTTCTGCACGCCTCACGCATTCCAACATACACACATATGTGACTATACATACACAATTACACATGCATATTTGAATGTATTTATATTTGATTGTATGTATGACATAGTTAACAACATTGCTGAAATTGTAATAAGTACATGTATATTCTTTATTAAACCAATTGCTTATCCGCACTCTGGTGTACATACATCTTAACAACAATCAACTGTCAATACGAGTACAACATTCTAACAATAAACGTCTTGCGCTGTACATGTAAATTATCTGCAAGAGGTACACAATGGTCGTGCGATCGCGGTCGCAGGGTATATTGTTGGGGCTTTTTGGTGGAAGTAAACTATGCAGTAAGTGGCCCTGGTTCATCAGGACCGCAGAGAAAAGACGGGTGTCAGCTTCAAGACAAAGTCGCTCAAATGTTCGGTAGTCGTCAGGAAGTACCGGAGGCGGATTAGCTTGCTTATTACTGACTGAAGTCGGTATCTATATGCTGTTGTCCCGCAAACCCCCACCAGGCCGGGGCAGCATAGAGTACAGCATATTCGGGTTATTTGTAATGCACGTGACTTCCGCAGCCAATCAACTGAACAACATTTCCTTTTCTAACAGTTGGAAACCAATCCATAAATGTCCTGTTGTTTTGTTCCGTAGCTGGTCAGGCGTTTCTCATAACGTTGACCGACACCGAAAAATATCAGTTGAGTCTCGGACGCAGAACTGAGAAACCGACCTATATAGGAACAACGAGAATTTGAGAGAGATGGAGCTGGAAGTCGACCATGGAAATGCTTCCAAGTGGATTGAACGGATCTGATGGAAGTGACCGACATGGTCGTCTTATCGTAAGAATGTACTTCGTCGCTGGCGTTCTGTCGCTGACTCTAGGTTCATTTGCCAGTCGCCTTCTGTGCGACAATGTGACACGCTTGACAGCCCCACGCCAGTCGCCGATCTATGCATACGATGCGCCATCTATCGAATGGGTTCAGTCAGCCGAAGCTTTTCTTTATTGTGCGCCGTATTATTCAGCGATGCGAGTCCTAGCAAGCTATCGATCATGTTCGCTTTTTAAAGAAATCACTTACACAAACAGGCACTAACGTCGTTAGAGTGCTTACGCAAATAGCTATGGAAATGGAACCGAGTAATAAAAATTATCAAAACAATTTAGTGGACTGCATGCTGACATTATTTCTAGCCGAATTCAAATCCACACTAACTAACAGAACCTTTTGTTTACTTTGTGCCAGACAAATTGCATCGACGCACAACACAGTGGTTTCTGGTTCTTCCCGGACATTCATTTTGTTAGCAAGACAGCGCAAAACAGGGCGGAAGCTTCAAGAAGCCGTGAATGACTTGATGATATGGATTCCATAAAGTCACGAGGAGCGACATTTGCTACTTATATATCATACTAATATAATTTCAACTGAGCTGATGAATCTAGTTAAGTTAACTGCATCGTTAGACTATTCATTCATTCCGATAATTTATATAGCGCCTCTTAAAGAGACCTACTCAGAGGCGCTCCCAGCCCAGCCACGGCTATAAAAGTGTGATTTGAGATACTTATTAAAGGCAGGCGAATCTACCCGAGGCATCAATCGCAAGTCTAGTGGCAGGCCATTCCAGATGGAGGACCCACAATCGAAAAGGCTCGACTATGTATAGTGCTCAAGCGCCTGTCATTTTATTTCTCTGTCAGACTATTCTGCAGTTCGCTGTATTCCGAATGTAAGCGATGGTGTTAAAATATAGTCCTGCCAGAGCAGAACTAATTATTAAAAGACCTAATTTAAAGACCTTGCGAAAAGTTCGTTTTATTATAACCTAAAAACATAAGAAAACCAACAAGCAGATCGAATTACAGACCCAAGGATTTAGAGAAAACGACCTTATAAAATGAATATAGGCTACTGCAACATATTTTTAAAAGCAAAGAGACTGGAGATAAAAACCAAATGAAACAACCTAAATACATTGATTTCTAGGACCTTTACTTAAGTGCCTCCAGCACGAATGAAAAACTCCAGAAAAATCATTTTAGTCTAGTGTCAGCTGACTATCTTGAAAGAAAGACCCAATGAAACCTAACGGTAAAGACCAACAAAGCCCAATGATAGAGATCTGCAAAGCCCAATTAACAAGACGTATAAAACAACTAGGTCTAGAGTCCTCAGATCTGTTCAGGCTGAATTTTACGAAAACTTTTGATGTTGTTGTGCAATCGAGTAAAACCGCATGCTGACAGTTTGGCTCGGAAAGCATTCATAATGCGGATGATTTACGATGTAGTTTAACGCCAGAGGATGGCTTATTTCGACTTTTATGGTATGTTAGGCTTCCCTAAGCCACAAAAGTGACTGCTGTGTAAACCAAAATGCGGTTAGCAATTGGTATAATAAAGGATACACTTACTTACACTTACTTACTTACTTTACATAGCAGGTGCGAGCGGCGATAGAGCTGCCATTACAGGCAGCTAAGACCCCATCTGCGATTTTCGTGTATTCCCGCACGAGAAATGATGGACAGCATAAACCCCGTTGACAGGCAATACTTTCATCAACTGCGCCATATCAGGATCATAAACTTGACACGCTGCTATTAGCTTCTTCCATTCCTTTAGAATAATGAGCTCGGACGTTGACCTTGGACAAGTTTGAACTTTTTGGACTAATTATCTAGCGCGACCTCTGCGTCGTCCATAAAATAGTCATCGTTCCCTCTTAAATCTTTATTGGATCTGGACAAAGATTGTGATTACAGCATGAAGCTTTACCTGGAACCGAACATCAACCACGTTATGGTCTCAGTAATGTTAAATTAATGAGATTGATGTTCACTAAGAACAGCCCGTTTTTCTGTAAACATAATAATGCTCAGTCAACAGGAAAAGTCACCGCCGGCATCTCTCGTAAATATGTTGTCTAACCATTCGGCATGCAGAGTTGGTCACCGTATTCAGTAATTTAGACAACCCACGGTTGCGGTAGATTAACAACAACTATTCATGTAAACATATTTGCGGTTTCAGATTGATATTAACGGCCACACAATACAAGATGAGACAAATAGAACAACTAATATTGAGCTCAAATACTTTCCAAAGCTAACTGTTGATGGAGGTGACCAGCAGTTAGATGTTGAAAGCATTTTTACATAAATTGTGATATTTTACGGGTGCCACTTGTATTGTGGAGTTGCTGTTAACATCGTTGTTACTACACTATGAACTAGATTTTTACCTCACATTAACATTACAAACATTAATCCATGGTCGGTTCCACTAATACCATAGATAGAGATATCATCGGAATTCAGTGGAAATTCAAATTTTAACCAGAGAGACTGGAAGACAGACTACTTCGGCTAGGAAGTTAAGACGAGTTGTAAGTTAAGAATTCAACTACGTCAAAGAACTAAAAGCACGGACTGAAATGGGCAGAGAATTCGAGAACTTCGAATCGGGAAAGTCCAAAACTGTGTGGGGCTCAAGATAAAAAGACCTAACGTAACAGACTTTGTGTGCGGATACGAATCTAATAAGAAACGACGTCAGGAAAAAGACCTCACGTGAAAACCTGACGAAATAAACCCAACGAAAAGACCTAACGAAACAGGCCTTCTAAAATAACATCTGCGCTTACATTTCAACCTAACTGCAATGCAAACAACGTAATAAACTTGAAAACCACTCAACGTATGCAGCGCTTTTCAAGTTACTTAAATGCACTATATTGAGCGTCATGATATCAACCACGTGCACGCAGATAGACAATCATCTTCACATATTCGTTTATTAGAAGAAAAATCAAGTTGACACAGCCGCAACTTAAACTATACTTTTCATTCATTCATGTGGACTAATTATTCATTCATTCATTCTGAGAATTTATTTAGCGCCTCTTCAAGATATATACTCAGAGGAGCTCTCTGCGCTATACCCTACTATGATGATAAGTGTCATTACGAACGAAGAATATTACACCGGTTAGTTAATGTAGAAAACTGACCGTTCAATGCTGACGGCTGTGAGGTTGAGAACAGAGGCAGCGGCAGACAGCATCTCAACGAATCCTGTCAGTTTGCACATGGTTGTCCCAGTGACCCATCCGGTCGACTTCTTGGCCACGATCTCGTAGGGGGCACAGATGAGTAGGAAGATCAGGTCGGCCACGGCCAGGCTGACGAGAAAGGACGAGGTCACGGACCGCGATTTCCGATCGCAGACTAGGGCGCTGACGACGAGGCTGTTGCCGAGGACGCCGAAGAAGAAGGTCAGTCCGTAGATGACCGCCGCAGGAAGGAAGGCCATATCGTCCGTCCACTTCTGCCGCACGCTGGTCAGGTCCTCGAGGTAGAGAGAGTAGTCGAAGTTGGACGTATCGAACGGCGGTTCGATGGAAAACGACTGGACCGGATGAGGTTCTGACGGGAACCACGATGACAATCCAGACGCAGAGTCGCTTTCTGTGTAGTTCATCAACGCAATACCTTTCTGCATCGTGGCTGCTGATTTATATAGCGCAAAGTAGTAAAATTCAAGTGTTTGTAACCTATGTGATCCGGGCGAGTTTAATCTATCTGAAGCGCCTTTAAAGAAGCAGGTATAAGTCCATTATGCACCTTAAACCGCAGCTGTAGTTGTAGATAGTTACGGGGTTTTCAAATGTTAGCGTCTTGATGACTGTTCTTGTTACTGTCTTATGGTGACATTCGGTGAAGTCAGATAAAAGATGGTAACCGTCGGTGAAGTAGTTGCTTGGAACTGCAGGAGTAGCGTTTTTCGTTACGTCGGTGTTTATAGGCCTGTCTGAAAGATGAGGGTCCAACTCACAAAGAAGCTTCCTTTCTCAATTATTTCGTCAATCGATGGTGCTCAACACTTGTACGTTAACGACTTGCTCAAGGTTTTAAATCGGAACCGTCTCAACATAGACTCAAAGCTGGACACGTCGTGTTAGATCGAATTAACCTTTCACCACAGTCCACGTTTTCTGAAATAAAAACCTGAAATAAAAAAGCAATTGTCCGAACTGATTTCTACTCTACATGTAAATCGTGCCAATAAAAAACATTGTATTTGAAATTCACATAGCACCACTGGAGAGAAACTAATTAGAGGCGCTCGAGCAACAACAACGAGATATAGGTAACTATGGGTAAGTTAGTGACTCAGCCTTTCAATCGCCAGATGGCGTTGGGAAAATGAGCAGTAGAACAGATGGGCGCCTTGCATGGCTGCGGCGTATACAGTTAAATTCGACTCCTGTAAATTGTTATCATCTGTTACTAGCCTGCTATGTCATGTAATCTTACTGCGTTCTTAATAAAGAATATATATTTTATTATTATTGCATCCCATGTGTATCCGTCTCTTTCGTCCTTTATTCGATAGACGGCGGCGCAACATAATGCTTGTTATAAATTTCCATCGGTCAGCTTTGCAATATTCTGGTTTACTTCAACAAAAGAAAATGAAAATCCACTTAGACTATTATAATAATAGTATGATTCATTGCACAGTTTACTCGTAACGGCAATCTAGCAATGACAAAGCTTTGGCTCTGTTTTCTAAAACTCTGACACATGACTGCGCAAGAAATACATTGATAGTCCAACAACAGCTGGACAAGCTCATCCGCTGCATTTTTTCAGGATCTGACAGAAGCACATTTTTCACAAACGCTACCTACACCGAGGCTTCTGCTCCTTTTCCCCAGCTGCCGCCTCTGCAAACTCCTCTGAAGTTCAAGGTCCCACTGGGACTCGATATTCGGTCGACAGTGACGTGAAAATACAAAAATATATATTACCTAAGTTAATTCTAATTAGGAACTGCGAAGCCGTTTTTGGGAATTCCGGTCAGATATGTGTTCAGTCTGAAAAGATTTGTCTTGGGAGTGGACAGGATCTCGCCGTTCCCGGTCCTATGGGTCGAGTTCCCTTTGGCTATCAATGGCAGACGACATCATCTCAAACATTCACCGCCCAAAATTGAATTGCTGAGCGAGAAGACATCTCGCTCTGACGATAAAACGATTTCTTTTCAGCTGGAAGCATCGTAGAGAATGCAAGTCACGTCTACTTACCAGGGATTCATACCATGCATTCAGTAGTTCATTCATTCTCTCGTTCGTTCGTTCGTTCATTCATTCATTCATTCATTCATACAGTCAGTCATAGTCAGTCATAGCGCATTTCAAACGTCAATAAAAGGTGTCTGAACTTTATTCACATAACCCTGCATGCGTGACATGTATATTGCATATATGTTGTCGTATATATGGCTGCATATATATATGCATTTATATATATGCATATATTTATATATATGTATGTGTATATAGGTAAACTAAAGAGAGTGATCGTTTGATTGAGAAGAAATCAAACGTGTCCGTCCATTCATCACCTGCTCTTCATCGGCGCATAAATACTTGACATTGGATTTAATATACGGACAGCGAGATTGTGCTTCCGAAGATGACGAGGTCTCTGCGATCCTATTGACTGTTGACCTCTTGACCTGCATGACACGTCATCTCTACTTTATGGCGAGGACGAGTGGAACAAGTGCAAGTAAACACTGCCAGCACAGAAGAAGAAGAAGAATTCCGGAGACTCTCTCCGGAAAGTATTAACAGGCTTCAAGCAAACCATTCGTGGCCAATTATTGGCGATTTTATGTAATATATTTATGATTCAGACAAACATTTATGTCTCAAATGTGATTTTTATGAGTCACACAAAAATTTATGTCTCAAGTGTGATATTTATGAGTCAGACAAACATGTATGCCTCAAATGTAGCCTAGTTCTTATCCTATTTAATATAAGAACAATCAATGTATACATATATATAATATATATATACAACAATCAATGTATGCATATAATCAATGTATACATATAATATTTGTGTCTCAACTGTAGTTCTTATCCTATTTAATATAAGAACAATCAATGTATACACATATATAATATATATATACAACAATCAATGTATGCATATAATCAATGTATACATATAATATTTGTGTCTCAACTGTAGTTCTTATCCTATTTAATGCAAGAACAATCAATGTATACAAACTATACATATAATACATTCAGGCGATGTCGAACTGAGAGTTCGCCAGAAGCACTATATCGCATTCCGGATATTCAATGTAATGTCAATCTAATGCATATATCTTGTTTGTATCTCGGATGAAAAATCGATCAACTTCAAACCTATGTGAACCGATGTTGCCTCTGGCGCAACTTGTTAACTTTATTGTTTCTTAATCATACATCTGCACCGACGACTACACACGCACTTGAATATATACATATATATAAATATATATACATACATACATACATACATACATACATTACATAGCTATATATGTGTATATATACATATATAAGCCTGTTTTGCAAAGGACGCTTAGTGTAAACAATTACAGCATTCGTAAGTGAAATCAGTTGTTTATTGTCCTCTTCGATCAACAGTTATTGTCTTCGAGGACCTGGACTCTGGGTTTGAACGAATCATGTTAACAAGACAACAACTGTTACAGCCGACCAAACGGACAGGTTGACTGTCGTCGATTTGAAATGACGAGCAGTGATTCGATCCCGTGTAATTGGACCACATGAAAGAGAAAAGTGGATTGATTGTGGCAATATGGATCACTCGGCCGCTTGCTCTCGACAAAACCGTGTTTATGAATATACGTGATTGGAGTTGAGTGTTGGTGCTTCTGATGCGCCAATTGGTCGATGGAAAGCATGATCCCAGTGGCTGACTAATTGATCTGCATAGCCTACACATACAGTCATACACCTATGTACGCAGACCGTGGAGCATTCCAAGCAACTGAACGCTGACAGACTGAGCGAAACGATACAGACAGAGAGAGAGAGAGAGAGAGAGAGAGAGAGAGAGAGAGAGAGAGAGAGACAGAGAGACAGAGACAGAGACAGAGACAGTGACAGAGAGAGATAGACAGAGACAGACAGACAAACAGAGACAGAGACAGAGACAGAGACAGAGAGACAGAGACAGAGAGGATTAAAGGTGGCTCTGTTAGTAACTAAGTGTTGGCGACTACTTTTACCAGACTCTCTAACTGAATCGATAGCTAAGTCTGACTGACGTAGGCTGACTTCTTCGGCATATTATCAACTGATCTTGAACATAATCAATAGTGTCCACGCCAATACAACCAACCTCCGCTCTTCACTTGTGAGCCATCCGACAGGGTTCCACAAGTCCCTCAAGTCTTTTTCTTTAGTCGTGGCTTGGCCGCGAGCGCTTCTGAGTAGCTTCTTGAAGGGCGCTATATAAATGCTCTGAATGAATGAATGAACCTACATGACATGATGACAACTGTCTCGCATCCATATTATATATATATATATATTATACATATATATATATATATATATATATATATATATGTATGTATGCTTGTGTGGCCTATATGGTTATTTATATAATGTCTTTTAGAAATACCGGCACAGGCGGCACTTGCCTAAAATTATCCGAAGCAGTTTTTTGTCGCCGACCGCCGCTGAAAAGAGTAATTTCGGCGACCGAAGAGATTGCTGAAAATTGCTTAATTTTTTCCGAGTGAAGTGCTAAATGTAATTTTCGAAGTGATTTTCATGTCGGCCATTTTTCTTTTCTACGAATCGTTTAGGTGACACATGTATATAGCATATACCGCTTCTTAAGATAAAGTTCCTCACATAGAAATCTGCTGAGATTCTTCTCCTTTCAGATATCATACGTTCGGCATTTTGACACCGTTTAAATACATACCTGTCAATTCAGTGTCATTTTAGTTCCTGAGAATATAGAATAAGAATAATAATTATTTAAAATTAGTTCCACGGAACGAAAACTGGAATAACAAATAGGCCTGGAACGAGGATAGAAGAGGAATAAAATTTTCAATATTTTTCTCGGACGGAACGGAATTGAAAATATATCTTTTAATTTTAATAGGCATGCGAACTGATACTAATCTCACAAATAGTTCAAGACACTGTTTTGCGTGACAGTCTGATAGACATTAATCGTTCATTTTAGACATTTCTTTGAGAACTGTAAGTAGAGCTGGAAGTGGAAGTACAAATATAAATTTTCTGGCGCTGGAACTGGAACTAAAATTATTTATAAATAGGAAGTGGAACTAGAACAAGAACAAAATGTATTTATAAAGAACTAACAATAGAACAAAAATTACGACAGTGGAATAGAATAAGAACAGGGATAGAAATTAATGCTGGAACTAAAATAACACTGTCTGTCGTGTCATTTCTGCTATTACAGTGACTTGAGGCATTTCGTGGCCTATCGTCTCGCGTACCAGTCATCCGCAGTGTTCTTAGAGTTATTGTTCTCGGTTTCTAAATGTTCGCTTTAATATTCTACGTTCCTGCTTTCCCTCATCTCAGTGGCGTACGGAGCTTAAACGCCGCCCGGGGCGACGGCCCAAAATGCCGCCCTTGGCACTTAATTTTTGAAATTTCCGGAAAATTTTCAAAAACAGATTCCTCTCCTCCTCCCGTGCAAGACTCATGCTCATCTACTATACTATAATTGTCAGAAGCCGCCCTGTCCTGCGCCCTCCGCCCTCCGCCCCCTCATTACGCCACTGTATGCTATTTATTGGATTATTTTTCTTCCTTTCCTTCCTTCTTTGTCTACTTTTATTACTTTCTCTTATACTTTTTCAATTTTTTTCTGCATTCACTTCTTTTATTTTTCTTCAACCCTATTTTGCCGCCGCTGCTCAAGTGCCGCCCGGGGCGACTCGCCCCCGCCCCCCGTACGGTTCGCCACTGCCTCATCTTCTTCATTTATGCAATACCTGATAGCGGTGTTGCTATCTGTTTTGCTGTTCAATAATACCTCTAACTCCACGTACGTTCATCACGTCCAGGAATCTTTTGCGATGTATGCGACTGGCTGAATAAAAAATTGCTTGCGTCATAGATGCTGAAAATTGAAGCTGTCTGGGATTTTTCTGACAGATCCCTTTACTTGATGTTCATATTTCCTTAATATCGGATTAGGAGATTTTGCCCCGTGTGAGATCTGTCTTGTCTATTCTTGTCTTGTCTTACTGTTCTGTCTTGTTTAATATAGTGCTTTTTCTTACATTTTCATGACACAATTCATCACCGATAATATCTCTTCTCTCTCTCTCTCTCTCTCTCTCTCTCTCTCTCTCTCTCTCTCTTCTCTTTCTTTCTCTTTCTTTCTCTCTGTCTCTCTGTCTCTGTCTCTCTGTCTCTGTCTGTCTGTCTGTCTCTGTCTCTCTGTCTGTCTCTGTCTCTCTGTCTGTCTCTGTCTGTCTCTGTCTGTCTCTGTCTGTCTCTGTCTGTCTCTGTCTGTCTCTGTCTGTCTCTGTCTGTGTCTCTGCCTCTGTCTCTCACTCTGTCTCGCTCTGTCTCTGTCTGTCTCTGTCTGACTCTGTCTATCTCTGTCTGTCTCTGTCTCTGTCTCTGCCTGTCTCTGTCTGTGTCTCTGTCTGTGTCTCTGTATGTGTCTCTGTCTCTGCCTGTCTGTCTCTGACTCACTCTGTCTCTCTCTGTGTATCTCTGTGTCTCTCTGTCTCTATCTCTTGCTATCTCTCTCTTGCTCTCTCTCTCTCTCTCTGACTCTCTCTCTCTGTCTCTCTCTGTCTCTCTCTCTCTGTCTCTCTCTTTCTCTCTCAGTCTCTCTCTGTCTCTCTCAGTTTCTGTTTCTGTCTCTGTGTCTCTGTCTCTGTCTGTCTGTCTCTCTCTATCTCTCTCTGTCTCTCTTTGTGTCTCTCTGTGTCTCTCTGTCTCTGTCTCTCGCTCTCTCGCTCTCTGTCTGTCTCTGTCTGTCTGTCTGTCTCTGCCTCTGCCTCTGCCTCTGTCTCTATCTCTGTCTCTGTGTCTCTGTGTCTCTGTATCTCTGTATCTCTGTATCTGTCTCTGTCTCTGTTTCTGTCTCTGTCTCTGTATCTGTCTGTCTTTCTGTCTCTGTCTGTCTGTCTGTCTGTCTGTCTGTCTGTCTCTCTCTCTCTCGCTTTCTCTCTCGCTATGGTGAACGCGAACTTCGTTGATTAGAACAGATATGACACATACATTTTTAGCTGCTCTCTCCCGAACCTTCTTCCATGCTGTAAGAAGACCGATATTTTGGACTACTAGATCAATGACAACTAATTTACTGCAGCTTTAAGACCATCCTTCTCAGTCGGGGTTGGGTCGGGAGCGCTTCTGACCAATAACCTTGAAGGGGCGCTATATAAATCTTAGTAATGAATGATAACCTTGAAGGGGCGCTATATAAATCTTAGTAACGAATGAATGAATAAAGTTATAAAAGGCAATTTTATACAGAGGCGGCCGTTGACAGTCCTTGACGATTTTTTGCTATGTATGCGAGGACAAAACTGCCGCCCCTTACTCATAAATTATATCTTTTTGATGAAAGTGACTATCATGTATTCTTTCGGAATTTGCCGCCCCTTGAAAAGTGCCGCTCTTTCCTCCCGCAGATTTTTGTGGCCCACTATGGAGGAATAAATTCACGTGCAAACACTAGATGTATTCATAATTAATTATGATAACACCTCATTGAGTGACTTGAGTTCGAGTTGGACTATTTATTGTCTATAACGCCAACTATCTCAATTATGCGAATCGGTCACTAAACTCTTTTCAAAGAGTGATTGATTGCTGGGCTCAGATTTACTTGAACTTTTGATAGCTGTTAATGGATATGAAATTTATGTTTGAGAAATCTCTTATAATCGTTTTAGAAATCTCGGTTTAACTGTTGAACGACGCAAAATTGTCCAACGTTTAAGGCTTTTTATTGGATTTCACAGTGGCTGTCTGAGGGAGTCCTTCGAATGTCGGTTCTATTGCTTTTCAGTCTCCCTTATTTTAATGCTCCTCTATTCTACTCATTCTGATCCAGCGATTTCTATAGCTCCGTTATAATAAAACACACAAGGCATCAAGTAGAGATTTTTTTTACTGATTGCAATAGTTAGCAATATTGATTGGTCCACATTGATCGATTGGACTTATCTGGTAATATTGATGGATCATCAGAAGCATCTATGGTGCCAGGGTTTGCAGATCCTTCGGCTGTAGCGCTGACACAACAGTAAATCAACAGCTGGACAGCCTTTCATTACCGACTAGATTGGTTGATTGCGAGTTTCATGTTTGCATTATGCACTGGAATGCACGGCCCTGATGCAGATGATAACGATGCTAAAAATGATGCTTATGCTGCTGCTGCTACTGATGATGATGATAGTAGTAATAATAGTAGTAATAGTAGTAGTAGTAGTAGTAGTAGTAGTAGTAGTAGTAGTAGTAGTAGTAGTAGTAGTAGTAGTAGTAGTAGTAGTAGTAGTAGTAGTAGTAGTAGTAGTAGTAGTAGTAGCAGCAGCAGCAGCAGTAGTAGCAGCAGCAGCAGCAGCAGTAGTAGTAGTAGTAGTAGTAGTAGTAGTAGTAGTAGTAGTAGTAGTAGTAGTAGTAGTAATAATAATAATAATAATAATAATAATAATAATAATAATAATAATAATAATAATAATAATAATAATAATAATTAAAAAGGAAAAATAATAATAATAATAATTATTATTATTATTAGAGAACTTCTATAGAGCCACTGTAATAGTGCTGAAGACATCAGTCAATTATCGCTGCCAAGAAGAATCGGAGTGCATGCCTACTTGGAAGTCGAGTGCGGCAGTCGAAGTCAAGAGGGAAATCGAGTAAGGCACGGAAATAGCCGACGGACTCCGAGAAGTTATGGGTTTTAGTCGAGATCTGAAGACCTGCAGTAGACTCGTTTGTCGGAAGAGAGTGCCAGAGTCTACAGGGCCAGCAAAAGAAATGAAGTGCATACCGAAAGTTGTCCTTGCCCCACTGCATAGTCAGAGCAAGGCGGTCAGACAACCTGGTCGAGCAGGGACAAGTGTTGGCAAGGTAACATACATGTAGAGTAAACTAGTGTGGTTGGATTAACTATAAAGCCTTTCAGACGATCAGCCTGGTCTGGAAGGCTATTCGCGAGGCAGAGGTGAGCGGCAAAAGAATTAGCAATATGTTGCACTTACAACCTTCATAAATCCTTTAGAAATATCAAATCGAGATTCAGAAAGGTCAAATTGACCAGAATTTGGATAAGCAGCTCGAATAAAATATGCTTCGAGACAGACCCGAGGACGGTCAGAGAATTTCCAAATTTCGGACCAGTCACCGCCAAAGTATGGAGATCCAGTTCAGTCGGAATTTGCAAGAAAAGGTCTTTCTTTGGCCATCTCTTTGAAATGCTATAGTAACTATCCTTGTTTTCTTTTTCATATTTTTCGTCTTCACCTCTCTGCTATTCATCTTCTACTTCCCTCAATCAACATATTCGCCTTTCCTTCTTTCGCAAATAAAGCCCTCTTTGTCTAATCGAAAATCTAAACTATCCTTCCCCTCTTTTCCCCTAAAACGGCAATCAAAGGAAATTGCGATCAAAATTGAACGTCGATGGTTTTACCTGATTTCGGTTTTATCCTCCGTTCTTTGCTCTAACTCGGCGTTCACTCCGCTGCAGCAAGAACAAAGAAATCTGGACTCGAGTTGTCAGCCTCCGTGTCAGCCTCATTCGCAATCGACTGCTGAGTGAGGAATAGGGATGGTGGCTGTGTTGGCTGCTCTCTTCTACGGACGGAGACGCCAATATGCGCTCGGTCGCTCGCGCGGGCAATCGCCGGCTCTAGGTGATCGCATCAGCAACGCGTTTCCTAGCGATGACCGTCAGGCGCACTGACCATGCATTGTCCAGATTGACTGGTCATTCATTTGAATCTCGCTTGACACGGCAGGTCAGAAGGGTTGTCGAACTCGTGACACGCCTCGATTGCGAACAATCAATCAGCTGGGCCACATTTT
Source organism: Aporrectodea caliginosa (assembly GCA_020284085.1). Classification (NCBI taxonomy): domain Eukaryota; kingdom Metazoa; phylum Annelida; class Clitellata; order Crassiclitellata; family Lumbricidae; genus Aporrectodea; species Aporrectodea caliginosa. Next base: position 876,401 of record JACEVL010000770.1, read on the forward strand.
CCTCCATTGTTATACGAGCGAACACCTAGAAGGCATGAATACTCTGCTGGAAAGCCGAGTGGACCCATTCATCATGTTTGGGCTTCTCATCACCGGTGGTAACCCAGAAGCGATAGAATCTTGTGGATATTTAGATGGGACAGTTGAATTTTCCAATCTTCAAGCAGCCTAATACTTCTGTTTCTCATTAGCTTGGTTTAACCCAGTTAAATAGCTGTAAGTAAACCATGGTGAAAATGCAGCTGCGAAAAAATCGATAGTAGTCCGGCAAATACTTCGCTTTGCTAGTATACAAAGCATACTTCAGCATTGAAATCTAAGCATTTTTTTATTAATTATAGGCCTAGTATTCACGGAAATCATTAAAAACTGAAGACAGCTTATATCGAAGCAAAATTTTAAATTTCTTTTATCATCGACGAAAACTCTACAGGGATGATAAAATTCAGTAAGAAAGCAAAATCGTGTTGAAAAGTGTAATAATAAGTATGGTAATTTTTTCGTACTTGACGATGCTTTGCATTACCTAATGTGCTTAGGCCCATAGTAACCTATTCTGACAAAAAGCTCGACAGTATTAAACGAATGGCTTATATTCGACTGCTGCAGAGTGTGTCTGTTGTTAGCCGAACATCGACTGACGCCTATTGTGTTATAATTCAATGAGATCAGATCCTCATAATAGACTGCATCTTTATCCCGAGCCATTTGGTCCGTTGCACCTGCAGAGAACAACACCATTAAACGAAATGATTTCCAACAACTGCTGATGAAAAAACAAAGCAACCAAGTAAGTAAGTATATTCTTTATTGACCAATTAATCCACTTTGGTGTATACAGACATCCAATAAAAAAATCAGTTTTAAAGTAGGCCTATATAGCACGCTGGCAATAAATGTTTTGCGCAGCAGGCTGTCATCTGTCATAGGGACGGGTCGGAGCAAATAGTATATAGGTGGGTTAGGTGGGGGGGGTAGTAGTTGGTGCAGGACATGACCAAGGTCCGCCAGGACAGCCCAAAGAGCGCCGGTGAATAAGCTGGTCTCCCTGAGGCGGCTTTTGTGGGGCACTTAGAAATTTCGAAGATTTACATTATTTTACATTTACGAAGGCGAATGTCGGCGTTTTCGCCTAAAATCATAGCAAACGCTAGCACTCGAACTGTAAGACTACTTGTCAGACCATACCTACACGCATAGGCCAAACTGGCTAGACCGATTTGCGACCTGTAAATAAAGATACCAAGTGCAAAATATGTATGCAGAAAATTGTTATATTCATCATTGTAAAATTCAAAACAGCACCTGAATATCCTTTAATATAGATAGAGTCCAAATACGTACAACGTTGGAATGATAGGCTGCGCATGTTGTAAATGAGAGATATATAATTATACTGATCATATCAAGACAGTGAGTATACTAGTATGCATAATTTGTATGCATATACTGTACATAAAATACGGAATGACGAATGCACGACAATGGGTTCTAATGCAGTGCAATGCTGTGAGGAAGACGGCCAATCAATTTTTCAGACAATGGTTGCCATTAGTGTATCGAGCCCCGAGCGAGATGAGAAAGCAGAATTGAGAGGCGGAGTGGAGTGATGGCACCAAGCAATAACTCTTAACCTCTGCATTTCAGAACAACCTATCTAATAGGAAGCATTTGCCCTCATTATTAATAAGGTGTGAACATACGGAACTATACATACATTGATACATACATACATACATACATACATACATACATACATACATACATACATACATACATACATACATACATACATACATACATACATACAATTTTAGGGTGGTCCCATCCATAATGACAAATTTTCATGTTGTTTCTTTTTTATCCTCCAACCCACCATTTGGTGATATGACTTATAGAGACTCTTTAACCAAAATATTTTCAATATATAAAATTATTTAGGACTTGCCCGAACCAGTTGAAGTTACGATAATTGCGCATGCTCACGTAATTTCAGTTTCGTTGTTTTAAATTATGAACTATATTGTTACTGGAATTTCTCCAGCTGTGCCACTGCAAACTCAACAACCTCATCCTTCCATGATGCAATCATGGCTACCAGTATCGATACTGGTCTCTGGACATTATGTGATCAAGCTGTTGTCTGTACCAAAGCTTGATGATGTAACGGCAGTAACAATGTCACATGCAATGGTCGATAGCATTGATGAATAGGGTTTGCATAATCGTATCAAAGGTCTATGCTTTGATACTACAGCCTCAAATACTGTAAGAAATGGTGGCTTGTGCGTATTGTTGCAAAGAGAAATAGGTTGAGAGCTCCTAAATTTAGCATGCCTACACCACATTTCTGAAATCATGTTGGAGACGGTTTTTAGCCTGTATGATGTATCGAAGTCTCCCAACACTGAGCTATATGGCCATTGGCCACTTTAAAGATTTCTGGCCTAGAATAGACCAGGCCTCCTTTTCCACAGCCACAGAGAATGAGCAGATGACAGCCATGATTGCACCATGGAAGTCATCCTTCTATTTAGTTTGCAGTGGCAGAGCTGAAGAAATTCCAGCCAAGAGATGACTACTGGGAACTTCTTGAACTATCTATCGTAGTCCTCTGTGGCATTTCACCACATAAAATACATTTCCGCTATCCAGGAGCTATTCACCGTGCGCGGTGGAAAGCCAGAGCCATTTGCTCACTTAAAATGTGGATATTCCACTCACAATATGAACATCTTCACTGTCTGCAGCCCGGTTCAACCATAACTTGGAAGTTTCGTGGCCTTCATATGGTGAACAAGTCTGGAATCATCTGAAGGAAGTGTCACTCTTTGTGACAGGCATTATATTTGTCAAATACTGGATCCAGTGCGCATCGTCTACAGAGGCTCCCAAAAATGACCTGAATATGCTCTTCATGCTGTCGAAGAGACTTCTGGTAAAGACCCATAACGAAAATTCAGGTTCTGTCGCGCCATTAAAACGAATCCCGCTATTCCAAGAACCTATAACGAAAGGACTCCACAACTTCGTTACTACATCAACCATGAGATCCTTCCACATTTTGGAAATCTCTTAGGACTTTCTACAGTATGATCCAAGCGAATGGGGTCTCATTCAAACATAAATGAGGTCATCTGATTGTCTTTGTCTGGTCATACCTAAATCAAGAACTATTCTCGGTGAACGAGCTTTTTCGGTTGCTGGGCCTGCCTTTTGGAACTCTCTTCCTGTATCTGTGCGCTGTGCTCAGTCGCTTGTGTCGTTTCGTTCTCGGCTGAAAACTTACCTCTTTCAAATTGCTTATCCACCTTAGGCTGCCTCTCTGTCTCTTACGGACTGATCTTCTGGATGTTGACCTGATTACGGATTGTTTTGATGCGCCATCGGTTGATGCCTTGTGCATTAGACACCGGCGCAATAGAAGTTGCTAATTACATTACATTACATTACATACCAAAGAAGCCGCGAGGTTGCCCAATCTGTTAAAGAGGTCACCAAATAAAATGATTTTATTTTTTTTTATTTTGAGGTTAATTATCTCGCTGAAAGATGTTTAGTGCAAGAATTTAAGTCTTCTCTAACTAGTGCAAGAATTTAAGTCTTCTCTAACAAGAAATGAAGAACAAAGGCAGTTCTTGTTACAGGTTGTAGAGGAACATAGGAAGCTGTTCTCAGCGCCAAGAAAGACTGCAGCCATACTAAGGTCAAAATCGGATGACTGACAAATTCATCGGCAAAATTAATGTTGATGTTCTCGGCTACATTTTCTGATTATTTTCGAAGTTTTGCAGTCAGTATCTTAAGCTGATAATAAAATTAACCCATTCTTACGACTTTTATACCATTATTCAGTAATTGTATTGTAGCTGCACATTAATTATTTGCTTGTATGCAATTATGTTAAACCCTGCTGAGTACCGATGTCATGATAAAGTTTGAGGAAACCAGCAGCAAATTATGAAAACTTTGTCAGCTGTGGGCAAGTCCTAAATATTATTATTTTCATTTAAATTTTTAACTGCGACCCATTAATACCTGACGTCACCATATGCCGGGTTGGAGAACTAATTTAAACAACTTTCATTTTCTAGGACCACCCTAACATACATACCTAACATACATACATACATACATACATACATACATACATACATACATACATACATACATACATACATACATACATACATACATACATACATACATACATACATACATACATACATACATACATACATACATACATACATACATACATACATACATACATACATACATACAGCCAACTGCGTCGCCCGGCTAATGGCTATTCTGCTGAAGTTCTTTCATATATCAGATTATTAGGGATACGCTCCACTGGCTCCCCGGCGAGCACACAATAAACCTCTGGATTCTCCTTCTGTGACGGGCCTCTTGGTCGGCAGCGTCCCAACATACGTCAGGAGGATTCATGTTCCATCCTCAAGTCATCCGTTCGTTTGCGCTGTCTAATGTTCGTGGATATATGCAAGTGTCGCTCTTCGGAACATCAACTCTCGGCCATAATGCCTTCTCATGTCTTGTTTTTATTTCGAAGCGCATAGAACAGTCTTCCGCTTCCAAACGCTTGAGGTTGCATTTGCCTCTGTTCAGCAAACATTTGCAAACTGTCTTATTTAGCTCAGTATGGCAGTCATGTGAGGAACTGTAGACAACCTGTATTGTCTCGATACATACATACATACAAACATACATACATACATGCATACATACATACATACATACAAACATACATACATACATGCATACATACATACATATATACATACATACATAGTACATACATACATACATATATAGATACATACATAGATACATAGATACATACATACATACATACATACATACATACATACATACATACATACATACATACATACATACGTACATACATACATACATACATACATACATACATACATATATACATACATACATACATACATACATACATACATACATACATACATACATGCATGCATGCATACAGCCATTAACGGTGTTCAACAAATTTCTTTGAATGTCACTTTGCACACCATTTGATATTGTTGCTTGTACAGAAATAAAATTTCCTACAAAATTTCAGGTCTCTCTGTCAATATTTGGGTGTTGCTCCTTGAGATTGAAGTTTCAATAATATAAAAAGCCTCGCGAATGCAATTTAATATCAGCTATGAACAAACACAGCATGAAATTAAAGTGTCACTGATCAAATCATAGTTTGAATCATAGGGGATTCGTAAGCTCAAAGCTTTCGGTCACAAGTGTCACATAATTAATAAGTTAAAATATTACAGAGTCTCACTGTTCCCATGTCCAATCAACTAAGTCGAGTCCTTGGACGCTGTGAAATCTCGTAATTAAGCTACCGAAGACTGTGACGTTAGAATGTTCTCTCAAGCATTTGGTATTCGTTTCCTGCTGTCCTCAACAACCTGTATTAACTTCTGTATTTCTTGCTCTGATTTTGCGATCGATTGATTAAATGCAAAGCCACTGAACGCTCTGCTGAATCATTAACAACTTTCAGCGACTTGACGACTGTTATGCCAGTCGACAGCGACGGTATCTCATTCCAGGAATCTGGATCGATGACTGACAAAGTGTCCATATCTATGCCAAGAGATATCAAGGCAGCAGTTTAAGTGGAGGTCACCAGTTCATGCAATGTCTTCTTCTCCAACTGGTCACACATTGCTTTAATCCTGCGAACTCTCCAATCACGTCCACTCCGGATCATTGATTAAACCATTAACGTTTTCTCTTCACTAGTACTAGTAGTAGTGTCAGTTACACTGTGCAATAACAAAGATCATTAGCGTCGCCATCCTCCTTCATCCAGGCTTGGGACTGGCACTGTCAGAGTTTTCTCTTCGCTGGAAACCTTCACAGAGATCAATAACAGTTCCGCAAGTTCAGGTCTATGGTGGTTTTGTAGACTTTCATTGCTGCCTGTGACACAACCTTGCTTATGTCAGAAGACTCAGTACTGACTGATCCGTTGGAACAACAGCAGGTCTTTAAATGTGGCTTCGGCATCCAATGGACATGCAATCCAAGCAGGAACGTAGATACGTGATGCAAAAATGTAAAACTGTCAAATTCTTTGACTCACTACTGGTAAGCTTGAATTCATCACGAAATAAGCAGATTCCCAGGCAATGAATACCTTTAGCCATCCACCTTGCCATAATGATAAGCTCCTGGCAGCCGGAAGTGGTAATGTTTGGGAGTTGGGAGGGGACAGTCCAAAATCAGAATCTCTCCTGTCCGTTACAACACTTCCGACACCTCATCTTTTCCATCCGCCTCGCCTCAGGACGACACTTCCTCCACTCATGCATCACCATCGCCAGACGTTTTCATAGACTCCGTGAAGGATTCAGATGTCGGAATGGTGTTTGAAGACTTCCTTTACAGAAGTACTTGGCAAGTAGCATCGTAACAGACCAACGTCTTCGTCATTCGTCGTGTTTATTGTTAAGCATAAGTGTTCCACGAGAAGCAAGACAGTGTAGTTTTTCTTATAAATAGATAACGGCGCTATATCATGTATGCTGAAATGCAGTGAGCACAAAAACGAATGATTAGAATGCGTATGCAATGTTTGCAATTGTATTGTAACGCACATACAGTGTATTAATGCAAGACGAAAGCGAGTTTTCGAAACTCCATTATTTTTTAGGAGGAAAAGATAACGGCTTTTTTTGTTTTTGTGCAAAGTTTATGTTATTTCATCTTGCATTTTCTACATGACATGCTCATATCGCCAAAGGTCAATGCCAGAATGAAAAGTGGATCCAGGTTTATAAGCTTTCCGACTTCTTTAGCCGTCTTACCATTTTCCCCGCGACACTGACCTTGGCGTGCACCGCCCATCAGTTAATTTCCCCTCATATGACCACTAATCTGTGCCAATCTGTATAAACTGCATTTCCGCAAAGTTCGTTTTTCTTACATTTTCTTACCATCACTGATTGCGTTTTTGCGAAATAGAGACTAAATCCTTTCTCAAGTAACGCAATTTGTCATTATTTTAGTCGCTGCAGTGTCGTTCTACATATAGGGACCTACTTAGCTAAATTGCTGGATTAAAATGTTGCCGATCACATATTTATGAGACTTTATCGACAAACAGTCGATAAAGCTTTGCTTTATTGCAGTGACATCTTAGAACATGCTTCATTACTTATTATGTCTATAATATTTTAATGATCGTGTTATAAAATATGTTTGTAAGTTGCGGCGCAACATAAAGTAGTGCATGCATCTCATTCCTATGAGACTACAGAAAGTTGCAGACACGTGTTTGCTATGCATTCGACCACCGTCTAAAGGTTATGATCTCGCTGGAGTTTGTACTAAGACGACCACAAGACTCGGTTAAAAGCTGCATCTCCCGCTATGCACCTGTTTGCACTTATTAGGTTGCTGATATTTCTTGCACTCATAGTTGTTGTCGTATCATCATTATACTTATACTTTATCATGTCTGTATAGCAGATTACCAATATTAATTATTAGTCTTATAGCCATGGCACTCTGCGGTTCCTTGGTTCACACATAAACTTAATGTATCTAGAAGTTCTTGGTTCATAGAGTGCTCGCTGGACATCCTAATTGAAATTCTTCCTGGGCTAATATACACACTCCCAGCTGCCAAAACACCCATTATGACTATTAGGTATCCTAGTAACATGTTATTTTAATAGGTCTTAGGTTCTCGATATTCTTATTTCGTAGTTGTTGCTTATCATCATCATTATCATCGTATTTATTTAACAACTGCATGTCTGCATAGCAACTGAACAGCATGAATTAGACCGATGACCACCAACTCGCTCAAGTCTGCTGCCTATATGAGAGTACGGCTGGACATCATTATTTTCGCAGCGCAGATGTCAGAACACTAATCACGATTCCTCCCTAACAGCGTTGTAGGCCTACGCAACTTCAAAGCCGCACGCGTTCAGAGTCAGCATCTTGGTGATGGGCTTACTGTCTAATCTTCGCTCTTGTTCACCTTTTAAGCCCAGCTGCTCATGTGCGTCTCGGAATGTGCATTCACCTTTGAAGTCACTCTACGCTTATGCTTAGTACATGGTAAGGCAAGAGCGATACATGATGTGCTTTAAATGCGGTAAACAGTCAATTTTACATACATACATTGTGTATATATATGTATGTATGAGCACTTGTTATAGCGCCCCTTCAAGATTTCTACTCAGAGGCGCTCCCGACTACAGCGCGGACACTGAATCGGAGTTTCACGCCGAAGCGCATGAGCAATTGCGAGTGAAGGACTTGCCCAGGGTCCCTACGCGGCGGCTTTGAGGTGGATTCGAACCCGCAACCCTCCAGCTGCAAGGCACCGAACATACCCCTAAACCACCGCGCCCCAAAATGGCGTGGCATCCATTCAAATGGGTAGCGGTGGTGATATATCTCACCCCGTCACCCGGTCAATTCATCTATAAATAATCCTATCACATGAGGTTTTTATGGTTGTATATGAATGTATGTATACGCATTCATTCATTCATTCATTTCAGATATTTATATAGCGCCCCTTCAAGATTTCTACTCAGAGGCGCTCCCAACTACAGCGCTGACACTGAATCGGAGTTTCACGCCGAAGCGCATGAGAAATTGCGAGTGAAGGACTTGCCCAGGGTCACTACGCGACGGCTTGAGGTGGATTCGAACCCGCAACCCTCCGGCTGCAAGGCACCGAACATACCCCTACACCACCGTGCCCCACACCTTGGTTGACACTTATGGTTGACGTGCACGGGTGTCTGGCACTGTCTGCATGAGGGCGAAGCTCTCTTGGTTGCGTTTATTTTTGGCGCAGTTGCTTGTTGCCTGTAACGGTGAAAAGCAATAACTGTTCGAGCGTAGGATAGAAGTAAAGAAAGAAATTAATGACGAAAAACAATCGAAATGAGCTGAAATTATAGCCTACGAATGCGATCGTAACTCCATATAAGTGGCCAGCTAGACGTCAGCAGGTGCAGATCAGCTCGTAAAAATGGAAGAATTACTGCAATAAATTTTGTGAGTCGGTATTTTGGCAACTGTTCTGTGTTTCGACAAGTAGCCCTGTGTACACACGTGTCAAGATAAAGTGTGATTATGTTTTCATTGCTCTTCATCCAGTAAAGACGAATGGGTGAAAGAGGAGTGTTTGTGGTGTATGAGACAAATTGAATGTTGATAAGATAAGATAAAAATATTCCTTAATTGACCAATTTATTGCTATCCGCATTTTGGTGTACAAACATGGTAATAAACATATATCATCAATATTGAACTGATCAGGACAATCAAATGTTATAACATTATACATATAATCCTAAATCCCATATATCATCCTAATGATGAAAGTTTTCCTCATCATGCCATCTGCCGGAGGGATTGTGCGATTATGGGCCCGTTGGCGCAGGTGGCAGGCGGTGGCTTTGACCGGCGGGAGCAGGTCATGCAGTGCGTGGCCTTCATCCACCAGGAAGCAGTAAAGAGTCTGGAACCCGCCTTAGCACATAACTGTTCAAAGAATGGAGTATCCTCGGGGAGGTCTAATGCAAAGCAAGGTAAAAAAATTAATTAGGGTATTGTCCTATAATAGTTGATCTTAGCACATGTACACTTTAGGTCTTATAAAAGGTAAGGCAAAATTAGTTAAACTAAGGCATTGTCTTATTACAATAAAACTAAAGTAAGATAAGATACGGTAAGGTAAAGAATAGCTCGTGTACTGAACGTCTCTATTTGCATCTCTCTTTTTGCGTCTCTCTTTGGCGGCAGAGGCGTGGTCCTCTCGTCTATAGAAGATCTTTCAGCTGAAGCACTCACTGAACAACAGCAACCAGATAACAAGTATATCCATAGTGTAACGTAAAGATAACGATTTATATATTACGCCTCTATGACTGCTGTGGCTTTACGTATACATCATTAAGAAACCGTGTACAGGTTTTGAATATAGTCGAGCAGGCAGACAAAGCTCTTGCCTTACTTACTCACAAGCGCTTATCACGCTAGGCTGTTCTTCAATCAAGCCTATATCATGCTTCATGAATTCCAGACTTCAGGAGCAGGTTTCACTTAATTTCGCCAAAATATGCATATACAACACATAAACCTATACGTACAAGAATGCACAGACCTGTCATAGTCAGCTCAATGTTTACCGAAGGATGCGGAGGTTTTTGCATATAATAATAATGTAACTGAACTGTTAATTTATGAACTCTCTAAGAGCCACATAAGAGCCACGTCAGAGAGACCATCTTCATACCGGCGCTATATCAACTCCTGTCCGCAACAACCTGGCACGATCACACACACATGGCACACACACACACACACACACACACACACACACACACACACACACACACACACACACACACACACACACGCACACACACACACACGCTGGAAATCGATCTCTGGACAACTCCTTTGATACGACCTAACCCTCGTCAATAAGCTTAGCTTTAGAGTAGCGCTTAAGAAATTTTGAGTTTACGATCACGATTACGATGACATAAGACAGTTTGATTGGTCAGTTTCGGTGCTAGGTTAAGATCCGTTGGGTTCAAGTCATAGTCTGAGCGAGGAAAGACTTAGTCGAGAGAAACACAGAGTGTGAGATGGACGGAGAGAGGCAGACAGAGAGAGAGAGAGGGGGAGAGAAGAGAAAGAATGCGAAGAAGAATGCGCAAGAAGAAGAATGCGAAGAAGAAGAACAAGAATGCGAAGAAGAATGCGAAGAAGAATGCGAAGAAGAATGCGAAGCGAAGAAGAAGAAGAAGAAGAAGAATGCGAAGAAGAAGAAGAATGCGAAGAAGAATGCGAAGAAGAATGCGAAGAAGAATGCGAATAAGAATGCGAAGAATGCGAAGAAGAATGCGAAGAATGCGAAGAATGCGAAGAAGAATGCGAAGAAGAAGCAGAATGCGAAGAATGCGAAGAAGAACGCGAAGAAGAAAGAAGAAGAAGAATGCGAAGAAGAATGCGAAGAAGAAGAAGAAGAAGAAGAATAAGAATGCGAAGAAGAATGCGAAGAAGAATGCGAAGAAGAAGAAGAATGCGAAGAAGAAGAAGAATGCGAAGAAGAAGAAGAAGAATGCGAAGAAGAATGCGAAGAAGAAGCAGAATGCGAAGAAGAATGCGAAGAACAACGCGAAGAAGAAGAAGAAGAAGAAGAAGGCGAAGAAGAAGAAGAATGCGAAGAAGAATGCGAAGAAGAATGCGAAGAAGAAGAAGAAGAATGCGAAGAAGAAGAAGAATGCGAAGAAGAATGCGAAGAAGAAGAAGAATGCGAAGAAGAATGCGAAGAAGAAGAAGAATGCGAAGAAGAAGAAGAATGCGAAGAAGAATGCGAAGAAGAATGCGAAGAAGAAGAAGAATGCGAAGAAGAATGCGAAGAAGAATGCGAAGAAGAAGCAGAATGCGAAGAAGAATGCGAAGAAGAACGCGAAGAAGAATGCGAAGAAGAAGAAGAATGCGAAGAAGAATGCGAAGAACGCGAAGAAGAATGCGAAGAAGAATGCGAACAAGAATGCGAACAAGAATGCGAAGAAGAAGAAGAATGCGAAGAAGAAGAAGAATGCGAAGAAGAACGCGAAGAAGAATGCGAAGAAGAATGAAGAAGAAGAAGAAGAATGCGAAGAAGAAGAAGAAGAAGAAGAAGAATGCGAAGAAGAAGAAGAATGCGAAGAAGAATGCGAAGAAGAACGCGAAGAAGAATGCGAAGAAGAATGCGAACAAGATAGCGAACAAGAATGCGAAGAAGAAGAAGAATGCGAAGAAGAAGAAGAATGCGAAGAAGAACGCGAAGAAGAATGCGAAGAAGAAGAAGAAGAAGAAGAATGAAGAAGAAGAATGCGAAGAAGAATGCGAAGAAGAAGAAGAAGAAGAATGCGAAGAAGAAGAAGAATGCGAAGAAGAAGAAGAATGCGAAGAAGAATGCGAAGAAGAAGAAGAAGAAGAAGAAGAAGAAGAAGAAGAAGAAGAAGAATGCGAAGAAGAAGAAGAATGCGAAGAAGAAGCAGATGCAGAAGACAGACAGACAGAACAGACAGACAGACATATAGACAGATAGACATATAGACAGGTGTATAGACATACACGGAGGCCAGCGACCAGGTGGCTGGAGCAGTCGCCCGTGGTTTTCCCTGGAGTTGCCTGTCGGCGAATCGTGATATCTGGGCATCAAGGGTGTCTGAATAAGACATTTGCATCCCCCAAAAGGGCTCTTAAAGCACCCATAAAGGATCCTTCTGATTATTTCGGTTGAAGCGTGGACCAGAGCCGGCTTTAGGTATAATAGGCGATATAGGCGGCTGCCTATAGAGCGACACTTGTCAAGGGGCGGCAAAATGCATGATGGTCACTTTCGTCAAAAAGAGGTCATTTATGGGTAAGGGGCGGCATTTTTGTCCTTGCCTATAGCAGAAAATTGTCAAAGGCCGTCACTGTCGTCGACAGTACAATTGTAACAACCGCTCAACCTGTCCTTCGTCTGACACGGTGCATGGTTAACTGCATGGCATGCACAGTGGCTGATTAGTTCAGCGCTGAGTCTGTAACGCAGAGTGCGGGTTCGATCTACAATGTCACTGCTTCGATACCTTGAGCAAGTCTCTCATACACAATTGCTCAGTGCCATCGATTTTTGCTTTGTCATTTTGTAGTGTAGCTTAATAGATACAGAAAGCCTAACTGGTAACCAAGGTAAACAGTGAATTTCACATGACGCTCCGGAATTCGAACCTCGAAAGCTGAAGCGTAAAGCAGAGCCACTAACCACCTGAACAGTAAAAAGTTATAGATTCATAATATTCAGTATACAACAATCTACTCATATACGTGCTGCACATGAACTTGGGGCGCGGTGGTGTAGGGGTATGTTCGGTGCCTTGCAGCCGGAGGGTTGCGGGTTCGAATCCACCTCAAGCCGTCGCGTAGGGACCCTGGGCAAGACCTTCACTTGCAATTTCTCATGCACTTCGGCGTGAAACTCCGATTCAGTGTCCGCTCTGTAGTCGGGAGCGCCTCTGATCTTGAAGGGGCGCTATAACAAGTGCTCATACATACATACATACATACATACATACATACATACATACACATACATACATACATACATACATACATACATACATACATACATACATACATACATACATACATACATACACATACATACATACATACATACATACATACAACATACGTACATACATATACATACGTACATACATACATACATACATACATACATACATACATACATACATACATTTGTACATACATACATACATACATACATATACATATAAATAGGATGCGTAATAGGCAACTGCATACGTGCTTATTTTTGTGTGTATAACTGTATATATATATATATAATATATAATATACACATTATATAGTATATATATATGTAATTAATGTATACGAATGACTGAAACTGTCGTCTCTGATTTGATTGAGGTTTTTGATATTATTCAGATTCTGTTGTGGGCCAAACACATCGTTCATTCATCAGAATTTCCTGCAAATTGATTCATTCCGACAGCTGGGTCCAGGAGTAGGGTAAAACGGATGCAGACAAATGATGGCGAAGTGGCATGGGAGGGCACGGATCCAGCCGCATATATTTCCGAAACCTCGGTCGTATATATATACAACGCCCCATGCATATATATATACTGTATATGCGAGCGTGTTTATATATATAGTATGTATATATTCTTCGTTATAAATTCGTGTCTATATTTATATATACCCTGCATAAATATTATATGGAGTCTCGTTATACATTATATTCTTAATGCAGTCTAAATTAGATTGCAATATTGTAATGTAAATTTATGTATCTTTTTAAAGAAAATTAGCTTCTAAGCAATCAGACAAAATTATCTGAATGTATGTATGTATATATGTATGATATATATATATATATATATATATATATATATATATATATATATATATATATATATATATTCTTCGGGCTTTGCTCAAAGATCAGAGTTCAGCCGAACTGGCACACAAGCCAACTGTAAAAAGACAATAATGTGGCTAAATGTGGCTGAGTTTAATGACATACTACACGTTTCCAAGGAAGCAGAGTCGTCTCAAGACGGACGGCGATTTAAGGTCTTTTGTCACAAGCGAATAGAATTCTCTATCTGTCTGCAGGGTAGGCCTACAGTAAATACGCTCTAATCACGAAACACGCATCTATGAGTGTTTGGTTTCCATTTCTTTGAGTGTCCACTCCCGAAAGAAATGTTTTGCTCAATCTGACGATCCGCAGTTACCGTCCATGTGAAATCAAACTATACGGCACTGCAACGGACAGTGGACTGGTTATTATTTCAGAAAATACGCTCATCATTTGCATATCAAAAGGAAGCCGCCATGGAGGCGAGTCTGTGTATGATCCATTTAGTGCTTCTGAATCATTGCTTCGAGTCATCGACTGCTTACGAACTACGGCACTCAAATCTCTATTATTATTATTATTATTATTATTATTATTATTATTATTATTATTATTATTATTATTATTATTATTTTTTTTTTTTTTGCCCCGAGGTAAACATATCAGGGACTTGAATATTATTATTATATTATTATTATTATTACTCGTCGTTATTATTTTTTATTATTATTATTATTATTATTATTATTATTATTATTATTATTATTATTATTATTATTATTATTATTATTATTAAACTCTATCCAGAACGCAGCAATTAGCTGTAAGCCGTGAATTTGTTTTTTTTGTTGCGGCCGTCATTTAACAACAGCAAGAACGAGAACAAACCAGAAACAAGGAACTATGAACAATGGCTTTGACAGAAAAGACAACACAAGTCTAAGGAGTTCGCCGAGGACAGTTGTAATGATTAGCTAATTGTGCATGCACTCATGTTCCTGGATGATCTATGAAGCCTATGCAGAGACTCTCAAACGATTTAAGTAACAACGAGCTGCACAGACAGGAACTTTGTCGATAATGAGTTCGAATTCCGTCCATTAGCTGCTAGTCCAAGCACACACCCGAGCTTGAGGTTGAGGAAGAGTGATCCTGCACTACCTTGTATAAAATAAATAGTTTCTGTAGCGCCAGTATTTACTGAGTTGCACGTTTCGTACGTGACATTTGTTGCTCTCATTAGTGGTCCTTGATTCATGTCGTTCTAATACCTCAGCTATTTAAGCGGAGACTATAACTGAGAAGAGCCTTACTTAAGTCGAAGAAAGGAGTCTCTAATGAGGGCGCCGAGAGTCGTCTGCTCTCGGTCAAATGGCTCGATGAT
Source organism: Aporrectodea caliginosa (assembly GCA_020284085.1). Lineage (NCBI taxonomy): Eukaryota > Metazoa > Annelida > Clitellata > Crassiclitellata > Lumbricidae > Aporrectodea > Aporrectodea caliginosa. The sequence goes on from JACEVL010000770.1 coordinate 891,790, forward strand.
TTCCGGCTTTTCTGTAATCTCTAGATCGATCTATGCTGGGGTGTAGAGGGTGGGCAGTTTTTGGTTTGGAGGAAACTTGGGTGGGGAGGAGGACTCCCCGAGGAGGCTTTTTTCGCCCGTGGGAGCGCCTGCGGCTGCAGGGTGCGTTCAATAATGACGCTCTTAAGACTTATGACTAGGAACGGAATGCATTGATCAATGTGGTCTGGAGTCTCGTATACATTATACGATTCTTAATGCAGCCTAAATTAGATTGCAATATTGTCATCACAAATTTATGTATCTTTTTAAAGAAAATTAGCTTCTAAGCAATCAGACAAAATTATCTGAATGTATGTATGTAAACCTATGATTCTCTCTCTCTCTCTCTCTCTCTCTCTCTCTCTCTCTCTCTCTCTCTCTCTCTCTCTCTCTCTGTATATATATATATATATGTGTGTGTGTGTTTGCATATATGCAGGTCTGTATTCCTGATTTAATTTGTTATTAGGCTTATTTTTTATGCATCTGTCTGTAGTTAAGGTAATTAAGGATAAAACAATGTCAGTCTTAGTTATGTCTTATTGAGTATCTATCCTCAATGCTCATAATTCATGACAGCGTTTTAAACTAGCAGTGGTGGTTAACATAATAATATGCTAACCACCACCGTTATTATAAAACGATGTCATGATTTGTTCTAAGTTACATGTACATGCCCTACTCAGCGGGATTAAGACCCCCTTCTGGGCTTCCTTCTTTGGTATCCACTAATTTGATCTGTTCTGATTTAATTTGCTTAGTGCAGCTGCTCTTATCACATTGTTACATTGGTAACCTACACTGTTACTTTCTATGGTAATCAATAAAGAAATTGATTGATTGACTGATGTATGATTCAAGACACGCAATGTTCCGCCTCAAAAGACTGTGCATATGATATGTACCCGAGGAACCTGGTTTAATATAGTGGACTTGATGTTCTCGGAACGCCAGTGTCTGCTACAGGCAACCACTATAGGGGCCTACTTTTAGATTGTTTCAGAGGCTTGGCTATCTGTTTAATTTTTTATTAGTTTTTAATATCGCGCCGATGTCTAACGCACAAAACCGAAAGGGCACTAAAATGTCATTATTAAAAATATAAGTCGACTATTTCAGATAAGCCGACTATGGGTCTCAACAAATCGAAAATGGAAAGTCGGGAAGGAAAGTTGAGAATAAACTGAGAAAAGCGACTTAGCAAAACGAACTGATACCGGGGAAGCGTTCCAAAATCTAGATCCAACGAGGAATTTATAGATAAATCATTAGAGAGTTCCAATAGTAATATGTCTAAGTTATCTTACTTACACCAACATCCATGATAATATATGTTGCTATTCTTTATTATCGTCTACCTAACAATAGCATCCCACAAAAGTAGATCTTTAATGAGGACTGTCTCTTGTACTTGAACCTCCCAATCACCGAGGCTCCCCGACGATTTCCGTCTTTCAGAGCTTCGGATCTTTTGTCGTTGTCATCTTCGGCTATTCTTCGATGATTCTCCTTTATCACTTCGATAACAAAGCTTTCTTCCAATCTGTAATGTTCAGTCAATCCTTATTATTTCGACTGTCAAACAAGTTTTAACTCGCAACCGAACTTTGCAAACTCAGAATATAACTTTGGAATCTTCTCTGCGCTTAAGACAATCCAGAGACATCGCAACCGAAACGTTCGTTGGGTTCTTTCAAAGTTATAGTCTCTTGCAACGATCCAATCGATGGAGAAAATCAACTGGTGCATGCCTCCTGGTTCGAATAGCTGAATAAAACCTCTTTTACACGTGTTGATCAGGAGTGGATCTTCTAAACTATATGAAACACAACGTTCGCAGCCTCCGACGTTCAGCGTCCAACTAACTTCTTCAATGCACGTTAGTTCATTGCGGCGAATTTAATTCATCTGAGCAGGCGATATTTCTAGTAGTCTGTTGAGATTTAACTCAACCAATCACAACTTTATACTTCAACAATAAGGAATGCATACAATGCGGGTTTATGGTAGCCGAGGCACCCGGGTTACTCGGGGATTACGGTACCCAAAGATCCGGGCTTAAAAACGTTTGAAACCCGGGTTTGAATCTACTAGTCTGACTGTACACAGTTTACAGGAACAAATAGAGATTGCCATGAATGTTTCCATGGAAACTCGGTCCACCTCAAATACAATATACCATTGATCTGGAAAGGCGTTGAACGTCTATGGTGTCAATGTTGGAGTTCGTTGCCACTTGAAAAAATACCGTCGCTACCATAAAGTTGTTTTTGTTATTGTTGTTGTTGTTGTTGTTGTTGTTGTTGTTGTTGTTGTTGTTGTTTCCAGTGAATGTGCTTCAGCCGAGAAGTCTTAATTAGCAGTCGTTTCATATGAGCATAGCCATTATGCAGAAGACATTGACTCCTAATCAATCGTAATTATCTCACATTACAACGTCTCGCAGGCTTCCGCCACGTGCCAGGAAAAGCCCGTTGAAAGCATCTGAATGGGTGAATTGGTAGAGGAGCGTTTACCCAGTGATCGATGGTTCACGGGTTCGATTCAGCCGCTGACGACCGAGTAACTGATAGACATCTCCTCACGATTCTGTTTACGCCTGTTTGCTTTCGTCGCTATAGGAGAAGTAATATAAGCGAAAGGCAAACGCACTGTGACCAGCGTGAAAAAAGCTGTCCCCAGCAGAGAAATACAATCCATAATGCGCATTTGGGTGCTGCGTACATACGTATTTCCCATGCATTTTCCACCTGATATTACCATTTCCGTATATCACTTCCATCCAATTTCTTCCAGATAAACTCTTTCTTCTCCTCCTTTATAGATCCTCGCGTTTCGATGTCGTTCGTCTCCAGGTTCTTCTCGCTTCTCTACTCATCCCCCCTCTCTCTATCTGTCTCTCTATCTGTCTCTCTATCTGTCTCTGTCTCTGTCTGTCTCTGCCTCTCTGTCTCTGTCTGTCTGTCTGTCTGTCTGTCTGTCTGTCTGTCTGTCTGTCTGTCTGTCTGTCTGTCTGTCTGTCTGTCTGTCTGTCTGTCTGTCTGTCTGTCTCTCTCTCTCTCCTGTTTTCCAGTTCTTACTGGATTAGCTCGGAAAAGCATTCTCACGTCTTTCAAGTTAATCTCGTTAATAGCTGCGACTATTTGCCGACAACAGCAGACGCTTTATTCCTCCGCACACCAGGAACGAGATCTACGACGCCGAATTACTGCGCAGATAAATCGACTGACACGAAAATAGTCCGTTTATTTACTTATAGAGATTAACGGACGGACGGACGGCTGATAGTTTGGCGAAATTAGAACCATTTTACAGCTATTTATTTAATCAATTCTCATAATAGATTAATTTAAGAAAATAACGTCAAAGTACTGTTGGATGTCAAGGCGGACACTTCCAAACTCACAGGATAATTGACGATGTGAAATGAGTAACGAAAACATTCTGTAGACATACTCGGAAATACTCGAAACGCGAACATACCTTTCTAGCTTTTCGTAATTACGGCAGCTGTTTGTGCATGTCTTGTAGGCCTACTTGTCTCTGTCTGTACGTTTCTGTATGTTAGCCTGCCTCTGTTCCTCGATATGTTTGTCAGTACGTTCCTGTCTGCCTGATCGTGTATGTTAAGACCTTTGTGATCTATGTCGTGTTAATGCCTTGTTCAGTCTAGGTGAACCGATTGCAGACTCTCGTCTCATCACACTTCTTCCGCTTTTATATCCGATCTCCTCAGCTTCCGATTTCTCTATTTATCGTTCCATGTCCATCTCATTTTCTCGGTCATTAACCCGACGTTTTCGATATAAGGCGATCTCTGTCTGCGTGTCTGTAAAAAAAAGTATGCGTCTGTAGGTCAGCCTATGTGTATGTATGTATGTATGTATGTATGTATGTATGTATGTATGTATGTATGTATGGATGTAATGTATGTATGTATGTATGTACGTATACATGTATGTATGTATGTATGTAATACTATGTATGTATGTATATATGTTTGTATGTTTGTATGTATGTATGTTTGCCTGCCTCTATGTCATTAAATTTCTTTTTCCAGGTCTAGGTGAATTTCCTCATAAACGTCTGTTTGTGTATCTACCCATCTATCTTTCTGTCGGTCTGCATTTCGATCTGGCTATTATTATTACTGTTATTATGCTGTTGTTGTTTTTGTTGTTATTGTTGTAACAACGTGGCATTTTCAACGATTCTCCGACTTTGTCAATCTATCTGGCTTCAACCCTTAGACCGGACTGAATTCTTTGCACGCTAACTCTAGAAAATACACGCGAGCCGTAATTGATTTTGAACGTAGGATCTGATTAATTAATGACCAGCACTTCAATCTCTGACATAAAATCGTCCACCCGAACGAACGTAAACGTCGCTATTATGAGCAATATACTCAAAGACATGATCATAATTATAACTGAAGCTGTCAACGGAGTGCACGACGAACGGTAGGCTATACACCTATCACGAACATCTTTCGCCCTATCGCTGACAATGCATTTCAATCGCCCTTACATCAGTCTTGTTGTCATCGAGACCAAGAGTGCACTCTAGTTCGTTTTTAAAAGGCTTGGTCTTGGTTTTGAGACCAAAAGTCTTGGTCTTGAGGTTCAAAGTCTTGGTCGTTCGTGCAAGACCAAGGCCAAAACTCGAGTATCGATTCGAACAGGGTCGTTTTAAGGTTGTTACCGATGCGAAAACGGCCAAGCCTGTTTGCGTCATACGACAAATCTTACAGCCTACTATATTTCTCAAAGTTTATCCTTCCGTTTGTTTGTCTGTACGCTAAAGGCTCCAAAAGGGAACGGTTTAGCGAATTGAAAAATTTTACAAAACATTAGGCCTATTACGGGCGTGTGTAGATTAGCGCGTCTATTTTCAGCTCGCAATTTAATTTAAACGCTGATATTTGGACATTTTAAACTTCGAAATGATGAGGTAGGCTACCTTAATACCAATAACGTTGCCCATTATTATTTAGCCTCGCGAGAGCGGCGTGACGTAAGAGAAATTTTGTCCTACGTCACGAGAGACTAAATATGCAAATCAGGCGCAATCGAAATAAAACGCTGGCGCCGCTCATAAAAATTACGATCGCTATAATGGAACACGACCGAACTTCGTCTACTATTATATTATTTAGCCCGGGGAACAAATAATAGGCCTACATAAGGTAGAGATAACCTGTGCGGTACTATTTTCAACTCATTATTTACTCTAAATTCCGATATAGCCTACGGACATTTTTAATTTCGACGTGGTCATTTATTCAAGCGCACTAAAATCAGTGTTACCACTCCTATGTTTTTCCTCCAAGATCTATGTCATTTTGGCCTCATCTATGTTTCTATGTTGTTTTCCCCAAAAATGTTTTTTCATGGAAGCTATGGAAAAGTTAATTTTTTGGAGCAATTTCTATTAAAAAAGTACTTTTTGCAGTTGTTATTGCGATATGAGTGATATTGTTGATATTTTTGGGAATGTGATGACGTTTTTTTTTTTTTTTTTTGGCTTGTCAACTTTTTTGGGGGAGATTTCCGTAAAAAAAATGTGTAACATTTGGACTTTTTGGACCTCCACGCTCAACAAAAGCTCTGATTTTACACGCAATTCTTTAAAAACCGTGTCTATGTTTTTCTATGTTTTTTTTAGCGGTGTCTATGTTTTTCCAAAAATGTTGAGTGGTAACGCTGACTAAAATCTAGGTGAAGCCCGTTTTCTCGTAACCAATAACGATGCCCGTTAATTTCTAATAAGAAATTTCCAAGGGCGATTTTCTATGTCATCTCAACTAAAAACTCGCCATTCCAACTCTTTGCCGATGCAAAATTTTTAACGAACGTTCTTATCCCAACTATTTTCAGTTCAAAATTTAATTTCAGTTCCGATATTATGGACATTTTTAGTTGATTTTCAAACCCATCAAGCGGCAATGATGGATTACGCTAGAGCTACACGGAAGAATGTTCGATAGGTGGTGCAGTAAGAGGACATTAAATTGAAATGCGAAGTCGCTTAAATTCAAATGCTAAACGGGGCAGCACCGCAGGCACATGTAATTAAATTCAGATACACTGGGAGAAACTATTTTCACCTCTAAATATCGTTTCCATTCAGATATGTGGACATTTAAAATATTTGAAGCCCTTCAGCATATATAGTAAGTAAGTAAGTAGCCTTTATTTGCAGCCGTTAAAAATTACGCAAAGTCGGTAAAATATTCTAGTATCTTATACGGACGGATACGATTCTTGTTGGTCAGGAAAACCATCGGCATTCTTGTTGATCAGGAAAACCATCGGCAGCAGCAAGTGTTGTGCTGTATCCGGAGGCCAACCAAGACTTGTTGCAGAAGCCAGACGGTCTGATAAACCATGGAAGGATTTTATAAAAGACTCACGATTTGTAGGCCTACATTTTCATCCAGAGCTTGAAAAGCTGTTGTGTGTGACAGCGACTTCAGCACACAGGGCACGTCTTGGTCAGAAACTTCTGAGTGAATTGGTTTAATAAAATGCAAAAGGCATTTAGAGTAACATTTGACATGAAGGATTTCTGTAGGTACAGAATCGGAATTCTCTGCAGTCTGCATCTAGAGTTGTTTCCCACGTGTAAAATAAAAGAATCATGTTTCATTAAAATAATGGGTTGTCCGACTTGGCAATTGATTTAGTAAGGAATAGCAGTCTGGGTGTGATTGTGATTTTTCAAAGTCTTGGTCGTGAGGTTGAAAGTCTTGGTCTCAAGAACAAAGGTTTGACCACGTCAGACCAACACGTTTACAATAAAACGAATATATATATATATATATATATATATATATATATATATATATATATATAGAAAGTACCAATGAGTCTACTGTTGTACGTCAATACGGGCGTATACTTGCTCGATGCGTGGCCGATTGATGTACCCAGTAACTCCAGGCAATTGATCAATGCGTGGCAGCTAGACGCAGCTAGCCACCGCAGGCACGTGACACAGACGTATTTAAACAATTCGTTGACTCATCGATGTCACGTCAAAAAATTCCGCCATAGCGAATCGTCAGCCAGTCGATCCCAAACAGATCAACGACCCGATGAGTCATCGGCACAGCATCATCGAAAATTAATGCACAGAAGCACGCCAAATAGGTCTATATGCTGATTCATTAGCAGAAAATCACGTTCACTCTATTAAATAAATCAAATTCTTTTCTGTCCTCCATTTCTGGTTAATTGCCAAACTATAGGGATAGCCCATATGAACCTTACGAAGTGGAACATGTACTTTATGCTTACATCTTCATTTTCTTCGAAATTTCTTCCTTTATGTGCCGCCAAATTGCCTCATTTGGCGAGGGAGGATTAGGGCCTAGTCGAGGATTAAGATGGATTTGAAAGATTTCCCGCGTGCACATAGTATATACACCGGTTTCATTTAAACCAGTTGATAACACTCGACCAAGGTTGACCAAGGCGTGTTAGCTGTCTTGCACATAAGATATATCCATATTTTCATACTTTAGATGCGTAATATATTATTTTCTTACATCTTCTCGTATGTGTATGTGCATTTATATATATTGACCCTATATATATATACCCTATATATATATATATATATATATATATATATATATAATGTATATGTTTAGAAACTGGCGATCGTATCAAACTAAAGAATTCCTTTCAATTTTTATTCAAAGTCAGTAGATTTGCCATAACTGGCTTTAGACCAGTCAGAGCAAGATAATAGAATAATAACTCATGAGGGATACTAGCTCACTTGTAGCTTAATAATGAATTATTGAGATATCATATATCTAGAATTAAGAAGTCTGATAATGATAAACATAAATACGTTTTACTGAACCTCAAGATTGACGAAAAATGTGTACATAAGCAATTCAATATTCACTTATCATTCACAGGTCAATCATCGTGATCGTCACAAGTAATTGATACGAATATAATAGTTATAATAAAGATTAAATTAAACCTAAGTACATTTATAAAGGTATTAACATTCAACTAATCAATGATCACATCCAGTCTTAAGATGAGATACATGTACGTATCTATAATTTACAGACCTTCGAGCACGGAATCCAAACAGATGACCCTGAGAAGTCATGCTTGTCTGTTCTTCTCGTCGTTCTTGTTCTACAGTTGTACTCTTCTTCCTTCTATCTCGGTCTGGGTTACTTAACTAAGCCAGGGAAGTCTTTTATATACGGTAATCGGAAGGCGGCGATTTTGTATCCAGCCAATCACGACTAGAAGGCTTTCCCTTCCAGGCTGGGATGGTGTCTGTTAAGCTTATGAATATATTTAAGCAGATGTAGTATATTGCTTATATATGTGTATAATGTATATATATGACTTATGCAAATAAATTAACTTCACTATTATTTTTAATAAACTGGGGATCAAATGACGTCCGACCAATTACGAAGAATGTCGGATATATAGAGCTGCTATAGAGACCTTTCCGAGACAGCTCTCGAACGACGCCATTTTAGAGGACACCAATACGCACTGGTTCGGCTGCGTTCCTATTCATTCCTCGCAGCCTCCTCATTGTTGTCATCCTCCTCTACTGCATCGTTTTTTTTGCTTCAGCTATATCCTTTCAACCACTTTCGGCACAGTATGTATAGACCTACTCCTCGTCTTCGCAGTTTCTGACGGCTGTTTAGTCTACCTCTGGATTTCGGATTTAGCAACAACGCTGTCCTTGGATAACAACTACCGCAATCATCACGGGCGCATCTATTTAGATGTATGAATTATAAATGTATATGATATAGAAACTTCCGATCGTATCAGTGGGCGTCGACGTCATATCCATGTCACCCACCGCATCTGCCTCTTCCGCTTCCTCTTCCGCTTCCTCCTCCTCATTCAGCTCCTCCTGTTCATGCTGCTGCTTGTCAAAGGTCGTCGTGAAGGTCGTCGTCTGGATATAGCCTACATGTAAGTCTTGATAATAAATGACCAACGACAGGCGAGTGAGAATATGATTAGATGGAGGATATGGGGATGGGAGCGAAATGGGGAGTAACGTCACCTCTTTGTCTCGAAAATAGAGCATAAGAGCGAGGATAGATTAGGTGAGTGAAATGGGGAGCTAATGGAAAGTATATAATGGAGGGAAAGTGAAAGTACATGTAAGAGAAGATAAGAACGGAGGGAGTGAGGATGGATTGGTCTTTAGGAATGTAAGGAGACGGAAATGAAAAAGAAAAAAAAAACAGGACGGGAAAGAGGATTGGAAAAGGCGGACGAGACACGAGAGACCCGACGGATCGATTAATAAGCAGCAGACCCTATCACTTGATCTGTCGGTGTCCCACGATATTCTATCCGCCCTAAAACTATCCGGGTGATGAATAAATTTATCCCCCCGGATGGAATATACCAGCATAGAGTATCCGGGAGGATAAAACCATTTCTTTTCCCCATCGTGCAAGATCATCCCCGGGGGATACAAATTCACAGGTACACGGCATTATTAAAAAATGCGTATTATTGATAAATGAATGCTGTAATCAAAATCCAAAACCAGCAATAGGTAAAGCAAGTGACTCTAAGCGTTCTAAGCAAATCAAACCGAAATTACATTAGGAAGAATCACCACACGCGGAAACGACTTTCTTTCCCTTCTCCTATTTAGGGATTTAGGGAGAAGACAGCATTAAGTTGTCGCTGAAACATTTCTCAAGATGTTTTCGCATAAATTCTGAAGGATCACCGAAGTCAACATCCAGCGTGGTAGAACCGGAAGCAATCTAAAAGGAATAGGCAGTTGCGTATATCCCACATGAAGAGAAGTCCTTTTGATGCTGACAGGGAGGACTTTAACATGTAGGTCTCCCGATGTGGTTAGGTGCCTTGTGTAGAGCTGACGCAATTGTCGGTCGAAAATTGCCGCTGTTTTGTCATTTCCATTATCCTGCGAATGTTCTCGTTGTCTGGACTCTTTCATCTTCAAAGTTCGTGTCGTCTGTTTTATAAACATCCATCGCATCAAGCCCTTCACGCAACTAATTACGCGAAATCGACTAACTTTGAGGCATTGTTAAATTTGCGTGAGATTACAACACCACGCAGAACACAAGAGCCTTTCAAGTTGGCTCGTTACCTCAAATGGCTTCAATGGCTCTGCTGGTGTACCTATGGATGCAAAACGACCGATATCAAGAGCGAGTTACCAAGTCACCCAATTAGCGCCGCAGTCCCTTTTCATGATACTGTGTCTTAATTGCAATAAAGACAACGCAAGTCTGCGTATATATCGGCTACGTTTTAGACAATGTAACAACTTGCCCAAGAGTCGATAGAGTATACTACAGAGACTAATGAGAGGAGGCTCATTGGCTTCATCGACTTTCTTTTCCCCATCGTAGAGAGAGAGAGAGAGAGAGAGAGAGAGAGAGAGAGAGAGAGAGAGAGAGACAGAGAGAGAGACAGAGTAGAGAGAGAGATTAGAGAAGAGAGAGAGAGTAGAGACAGAGAGAGAGACAGAGAGACAGAATCAGAGAGAGACAGAGACAGAGAGAGAGAGAGAGAGAGAGAGAGAGAGAGAGAGAGAATGAGCAAATCATTGGCTTCATCGATTTCATTAGGAAGTATGCCAACAACAAGTAGCATATGGCTTTGCCCATGACCACGACTGACATAGTTCCAAATTGACTTAAATTGCACACGTTGTAATTAAGTTGCAGGGGGATACATTTTGAAGGGAGGATGATTTCGTACTAACTCATAGGGGATACTTTTGCAAGCTCTAGGAGAATAGTCCCTCCCGTTCAGTTTCATGCGGCCGGATACTTCATTTCGCAAAGCGGATATAATTTTAGGGTATGCTTTATTTCGTGACACCGGCGTCCTTTCTCTTACGTTCAACGCTCCATAATCGCCCTTGGCATCTGCTTATCGCGCACACAGCTCAAACGGCGGCGGCGACGACAACGACGACGATGATGATAATGATGATTACGATGGTGATGACGACTACGTGATGCGAATGGCTGAAGACTCTTTCATCAGAAACATCAGTAAATTAGGGGACGTGGTCGCCCATTCCAGCGTTGTAAGCACAGATGCCGTTGAGCCTCTCTTACTTTCTTCCGCCAGATGCACTTAATCACAATTACAGAGAGTCTCTTCTCATCGTCCTCCTCTCTGCATTCTCCTCAATTTCCTATTCGCCTCTTCGTCAGTTATCTGTGCAACGAGCGCTGACGAACTTCAGACATATAGATCTAAGATCACGTCATGCTTCTGCATGCGCACTAGAGGTCTGCGGGTACAGCATTTTAGCTACCCGACCCGTACCCGTAACACAGAACCGTTACCCGTACCCGTACCCGACCCGTACTCAAAATTACTACCCGACCCTACCCGTACCCGCGGGTATACCCGTACCCGTACAGTACCCGTCACGTCATTAGCACGCCTTCCCAAAAGCCCTGTCCCTACTGCAGGCCAATAGGCTATACCAACTCATCATGTAGTGATAATAATAAATAGGCTGATGATGATGATGATGATGATGATGATGATGATGATGATGGTGGTAGTAGTAGTTGTAGCAGCAGCAGCAGTAGTAGTAGGCTTAGTTGTAGTAATAATAAAGTAGCAGTAGCAGTGGCAGCAGCAGCAGCAGCAGCAGCAGCAGTAGTAGTAGTAGTAGTAGTAGTAGTAGTAGTAGTAGTAGTAGTAGTAGTAGTAGAGTAGTAGTACAGTAGCAGCAGCAGCAACAGTACTAGTAATAATAATAGGCAGTCAACTTATGGAACCTGTCACATGCAAGCTGTTGCGCTGTCTCAATTGCATTGTACATTTTATCTCCGTGGTCTATATGCTGTCTCCTAGATTCCTAGAACACTAAATAACTGTTAATAGTACGTAGCAGACCCGGTCAGGATCATTGTGCGCCGAAATTCTCTATTATATGTAACGGTGACATTGTTACCCCAAAACTTCACGTCGGTACGGGTAAAACCGGGTATACCCGTACCCGTGATGACCCTACCCGTACCCGACCCGCCCGTAAAATGCGTACCCGACCCGTACCCGACCCGCGGGTACGGGGTCCTTTACTTACGGTAAACCCTCCGGGTACGGGTATACCCGCAGACCCCTAATGCGCACTCAGTCATCTCACCAGATCTCCAGGGTAGGCATCTTCAAACGGTAGCTATAGGGCCAGGGCATTCGCTGTATCAAAATGTGGAAATGAATCGAATGCCACCATATCACCATATTGAACACCTGTCACCATGTCACCATATTGAACATCTGTCACCATGTCCAGTGTTTCCGTTAACGCCCAAATAACCGTTTTACGTCCGTAAAAAAGTGCAATAAGTCCAAATATTTCGGTGTGATAGCCGAAAGACATTAGCTACGTCCAAAAAATTCTAGGTCAGGGCATAAAAACGTCCTCATTTTGGACTCTAACGGAAACACTGACCATGTCACCATACTGAACACCTATGACCATGTCACCATATCGAACACCTATCACCATGTCATTCATTCATTCATTCATTCCGTGAATTGTCACAGTATTGAACACCTATCACCATGTCATTCATTCATTCATTCATTCCGTGAATTGTCACAGTATTGAACACCTATCACCATGTCATTCATTCATTCATTCACTCCGTGAATTGTCACAGTATTGAACACCTATCACCATGTCACCATATTGAGCACCTATCACTATGTCACCGTATTGAACATTTATCACCATGTCACCGAATTGAACACTTATTGAACAAGTGAAAGTCATCTGGGCCTCGCTGGGGTTGCAGACCGTGCGATTGGTTCTCTGGGGTGTCACGTCATTCCTACACAGCTGCAGAACTGGGTGTTAAAATGAAAATGTTTTGACCCGCATGAGTAATGAATATGGAGGCACAGGATAATTTGTCGAGTAGGAAACAGAGAGGTAGTTAAAACCAGTGGAATCCCTCGACCCAGGCGTGGATTTGATCTTGATAATAGCACCTTCAATGCTGTCAGTACCACAGAGTATAACGCAATACAACAAAACTTGCAGGATTTATAAACCCATCAACACTATTTGTTCGCTGCATCATTCTTTGCTTGACCTTGATACCATTGCAGCTTTGGCCACTGACCCAGTGACTAAATAACCCAGTGACTAAATGACCCAGTGACTAAATGACCCAGTGACTAAATGACCCAGTGACTAAATGACTAAATGACCCAATGACTAAGTGACCCAATGACTAAATGACCCAGTGACCAATGACCAAATGACCAACTGACTTAATGACCAACTGACCTAATGACCAACTGACCTAATGACCAACTGACCTAATGACCAATTGACCCAATCCTAAAGACAGCGTCGCTCTATGTCGGCAGTTGAACATTAAAATGCACAGATGCAGAGTTGGTGGCAATTTTTTTGCTGTGCTATTTACTGGCCATTCGACGCCTGTAAAGGAGCGTCTTTGTCCAGGTTTATTGGCCCGTTGTGTATTTTCTACAGCAGCCGAGTCACACTTGAACACAGGGCCACGGTTTATGGGCCACGATGCACCTCATCATGTCACCATAAAACGCGGGTATGTGGCTCTTCGCAGGAAAAGATGAAAAGGCAACGCTACACTTTAAACTAAAATCCTGATGGAATAAAAATAAAAAATTTATCCTTTTTAGGAAAAAATATCCTTACAACTAATGCCTGGCGAGATCAGAGACTGATGGAGACAAATGCTCATAAGTGTATTGCCAATCATCTTCTTGTAATGTCGCCCACATCTAGAAACTCCTTTGACGACACCAAATAAGGCTAGTTTGTCTAGGCTAGCTGCAGACTGTAGACTGCGATATATTGCTGGATTTTCTGGCAATATATGCATGGGTTTTCTTGATTACACGAATATTCTGCTCTGTACAGTAACTTCTGTCAAATGCAAACAATATCATTTACATTAAAGACATTCATTGTCTGGTAATGAAGCAAAATTCATAACCACTTCCAGGCAGACAATACTGTAACTTTCTATAGTAACTGGGAAAAATTGCCAGTAGACCATAAAGCAGAGGTGGTGAAACCATGGTACAAAGTGCCCAAAGTGGTATGCATACAACTTTTTGGGCGCACGGAACATTATTCAAATCGTCCCCTAAAATCTCAAACTTAGAAATACGCACTCACATTTTCTTTAATAAAGGAGTTTATTTTAACACCTTTTTAAAAACATTATTGAAATACTGTGTTTCATTTCAGTTTTGTTAGGCTTTGTCAGTTACAACATGTAGAAAAATGATCAAATAGTGTTTAAAATTTCGAGGGGCTCGCAAGGCTATTTTTAAAATGATTTAGCGCCGCTTTTGGCACGCACCATTAAAAAGGTTCGCCACCCTTGCCATAAAGGATGTGCCTTAACGCAGGACAACTTATGTCTGAAAATTTCGAGCCACACTGGTGTTGCTCATAGAAGACATTCATTTTAGGAGTATAGGCCCATCGGTTTGGCGCACTTAGGTCAGCCTTAATTACCGCTCGAACTCCGCAATTATTGAGAACAAGGTGATGCAGTTGTGTAAAAGTTCTTCTGAAAGGTCGTTATATAATTATAGCGTCTTGGTACGTACAGACATTCGCGCGCGCATAATATGTTTAGGGTAACTTGGAGTAATGAGTCCCAGGCGGCAATAAGACCCACCACGTCAAACTTGAATTATAATTATCTTTGAATCTATTAGCTAGATATCCATAGAGTTGTATTTTGGTGACTGGCCTTGACCTGTGAAATAGTTTATTTGCGCATACGTTTTCATTTTCATCGACATCTTTGAATTGTGCAGAAACACATTTGTGTGAGCATTTATTTCGTAATTTTCGTAGCTTCGTGTCTTTTAATTTCTTTATCAATCCTCAATCAGCGTAGCGCATGTAAGTCGCTATAATGATATTCGTAAACAGCGAATATTGGCAAGACTGTAAACACTGTAGGCTGGTAAACCTAGTATTTAAGGATTTCCCGGACGATAACAATGCCAACCTTGTTGTGGCTAATAATGGAGCCTTATTACCCACAATAATGGTATTAGTGATAATCCCTGATTGTACGTGATTTAGCACCGAATTGGTTGTCCTGTCGCTGTTTGTAACTGATTAAAAAATTATGACTATATTTGCTTGTGAATGTATATACAAGTTACAGCCAAAGTTATAGGCCCACATGCATGCATACTTACATACATGCATACATACATGCATACATACATACATACATTATGCATACATACATACATACATACATACATGCATGCAGACATGCATACGTACATACATACATGCATACATAGCCTACATACATGCATACATACATACATTATACATACATACATACATACACACATGTCACATACATACATACATACATACATACATACATGCATGCAGACATACAACATGCATACATACATACATACATACATACATACATACATACATACATACATACATACATACATACATACATACATACATACATACATACATACATACATACATACATACATACATACATACATGCATACATACATGCATACATACACATACTCAATCAATCAATCAAGATTTATATAGCGCCCCTTCAAGATCCCTACTCAGAGGCGCTACTACATACATACATGCATACATACATGTATGCATTAATACCATGAATACCACATACATGCAGACATACATACAAACATACATGCATACATACATACATACATACACACACACATACATACATACATACATACATATATACATACATACATACATACATACATACATACATACATACATACAAACATACATACATACATACATAAAATCTGGTCAAGTGTATGTGGCCAGAAAGCAGACACACTTACGTCTGCTGTTACCAGACATAACTTTCGATCGGATATAAATAGAATGTGAGCGACAAATAGCTAAACCGAGTCTTGTATATCATCAGCTGCAGACGTTTCTTTCCTTGGCCATTAAATTTATTGTCTTGAATCGTCGCCGCCGTAAAATTGTCAGCCGTTGGAGATCGGAAGCTCATGGTCGCTTTACTGCTCCTCTGGCAACGAAGAGAGAAGTAGCCGCGCGATCATCCGTCCGCGGGGTTGGCGCTATAACATCTCGAACGTCGACATCTGTTACACCTTCTAGGCCACATTTAATCCGTTAGTCTTAGAGAAAGAAGACAAATTACTTAGCGAAGATTTCGCAAAATCAGACGACGAGTCGTCATGTCGCCAACGTTAAGCCCAGAATGACGACAACGAGTCAACTGCACCGGGTGGTGAACTACAACGGACACTTCTGTAGCGCCAGTCAAAAGATATAAGTGGCAAATGTAGCAGATGAAAATTCTGTTACGCCTAGTGATATCAAAATCACCAACCTTGCTTCGGTGATTTTGTCGCTAAGGGTTATAAACCAGTACTCGCGAATAAGCTGGCGCCCTGCGCTTCTCTTTCGAGTGGCGCTTTAGAAGTTTGGAGTTTACGATTATGACTACGAATCAATTCAGCAACATGAACGATTAGATACTAAACTGGTCTTAACTCATCTGACCTAATCATGGACGTATTTAAGGGGGGTTAAGGGTTCAGCCCCCCTCCCAAAAAAATTGACAAATATCTGTTTATATGCTTTTATTTGCGAAATACAAAAACTTAAGTTTTTCGACCATGTCCAATGGAACCCCCCACCATATTGTTTCCTGGCTATGCTGCTGGACCTACGGTAATCTAATATAATATCTCTTATTTGCCGACTTTTAAAGTGCTGCGTGCATACTGCTAACACACAATGTTAGAAAGGTTATGATGTAACCATGCTTCCATTGTTTCAGGGTTGTCCAACCTTTTTGGGCGAGGGGCCACATTGCCATTTTCCTAAGAACTCGGGAGCCGAAGAAAAAATCATAATAATTTTAAAACGCGATGAATAGGTGAACGAACAATAACTTTACTTGCCTACCTCACGTTCAAGTACCACACATTCACATTTTTCATTATTTATTGGTACTAATGGTATACTTGACATTGCCTTGCTAGTACATGTATTCTATTTCTGCTTCAACAGTTTTTGTAGCTAGTCTAAGTACTCTAGATAAATGTCCATCTGTTAGCAGTGATCTTGATTTTATAATGTTTTTGCCATTTTATACAAAAACTGTTCACAGCAATATGTACTGCCAAAGAATGCAATTTACCTAAGTGCAGGATTGGACAGATTTGGAAAAGCCTCTGTGGATACATATTTTCTGTAAAATGTTAGAAGGTGATGCTCTTAGAATGCTCTCTTATTCTGAATGTCGATAAGTTCCATTTGCAATGCTTCTGGAACATCCGCCGGATCAGTTCCAAAAAAGTATCTCCAAACACCATCATGCCCTTATTATGTTTCTTGAAATCTGTAAAATCTGTGTGTGAACTCGCCCCAAAAGGTTTGCAAGTAATTCTGAATACCTGGCATGCATCATCATTTCAGTAGATTGGTCAACAGTGTTGGCAAATGGACAACTTTTTCAGGTTCGTGTTTGTCGAATAAGCTCTAACTTTTGAGATATGCAACTACTTATTTATACATTATGTTAACCAGCTCATCTTTTTCTTGAAGCTTGACATTCAACTCAGCTAGAAATTTAGCCATGTCAAGCAAATATGTCAAGTCTTTCACTCAATACTATCAGGGTGTCTTAAATGTAGACTGTATCTGCCTAAATCGAGTGCCGGTGCCCGTTTTGAGGGAGCGGCGTCCTACGGGCAGTTATAATAGTTGTTTGGACAAAAATTTACCCGATTGAATTCCTGAAATAAATAAATACAATTAATTTTAGAAGCAATGGTAAAATAAATCGAATGATTGAATATTTAACTATTTATAACAGAGGATTACTGCAATATAATAATAATAATTATTATTATTATTATTAACAATCTATGTTTATAGCTCTGTAAAATATACTATCTCCGCAAGATGTAATTGTCTGCTACCCATTTGCTGAAGATTGCAACTGAGAGGGATGTAGCCAGTGAGCAACCAAACAGGTTATAGGTCAATTAATTATCCTCGTCGCCTAATTTTCACTTCGTCAGTGCTTTTCCTCGATTGATGACAACTCTGGTGCTCTGTTTCTAAGCGTAATCTGATTCCGGATATCGAGCAGACCCAGATTACGGATAGAGACGCCACATAAACCACAGTAGCCAATCTGGGCTATTAACAGTGGTTAAAGTGGCTTGGGTGAGCAGTGGGAACTCAGAAGAATAGTTTTATTGGAACGTATGCGTTACCGAGGTTCCATTGCATGGCGAGCAGTGGCAACGCAAGCAAAGAATTTCGACAGCAGCGGGAACGCCGTTCCCACCCTTTACCACCAACATTAACCTCTGGTTATTAATATTAAGCTGCGAGCCTGCATCTCTGTCGTACTCGGTTTCTCCGATTAGATTCTTTCTTACTGTATCTTCGTTTCTTCATTAAAGGTTGATTCCACATCTTCTTCAGAGGTTGATTCCCTTACCGAATCGACTCCCGGATGAGTCTTCTTGGGAGGCGGCATCGTTCTGTCGATGATCGATCTCTATACATCGCTAAATCTAATTCTTTTCAATGCTTTTGGCGCCGATCGATCTGTAAGTCTCCATCCACATTCGTTTTCCCATCCGTTCGTCCCTCTATTGTTCATCCATCCATCCATCCATCCATCCATCCATCCATCCATCCATCCATCCATCCATCCATCCATCCATCCATCCATCCATCCATCCATCCATCCATCCATCCATCCATCCATCCATCCATCCATCCATCCATCCATCCATCCATCCATCCATCCATCCAACCATCCGTCCGTCCATCCGTCCGTCCGTCCGTCCGTCCATCCATGCATCCATGCATCCATGCATCCATGCATGCATCCATCCATCCATCCATCCATCCGTCCGTTCGTCCGTCCGTCCGTCCGTCCGTCCGTCCATCCATCCATCCATCCATCTATCCATCCCTTTCTGTTTTTCGTTTGTTCGTCCGGTTGTCTCCTCCTCTACATGTCTGCATCAGCTTTCCTACCATTGACTTTTCTACATCATTTACACCCGGCTGACCTCTCTGCCTATCTAGCAGTCTCCCTTCCTCCTTCTATTCCTCCTTCTCTCCCCATCCCTTCCACACCTCCTTCCTGCTTCGCTCCTTGTCTTCCTGCATATTCGTCCCACCGTCTATTTCCGTTGGTCCGTCTCTCACTCGTTCTCTCCATCCGTTCATCGATCTGCTCATTAATCCACATTCATAAACACTCATTACTATGGACCCACATGTAGGCAATCCCAACCAAGATATTATCGCACTTAATGTTTAGAGCAAACGATGGATAGATTAAAATGTCTGCCCCCGTGTGCGACGCCTTTCTACATAACAGACCTGCTGAATGTGGCTGAGCGTCGAACCGCCAAGCTTAGACTTGTCGGTTGGTATTATCAGTCTTAACGCTCCGCGAGGTTTATGGTTCGTTCGCGGGTGACTCAGCTCGGTCAATTGTACGACTGTGACACAGACAGAGTCGTGCATTTTGGCTCAAAGGGGGTCGGCCCCAAGAGAGTAACTTTGGTCTACTGGCATCGTAATCGTAATCTCGACATCTCTACAGCGCCCAAGAAGCGCAATCGCGGGAACCAGCTTATTCGTAGGCGTTTAGTCAAAACAACATCGATAGGCAGGCAGGGTCAAAATCGATTTCAGGTCAAGATCCAAAAGGATCAGGCAAGCAGATATTATGACAGCAAAAATGGATTGGTGTTTACAATTGAAACGGCGAGGAGGTAAAGTGAAGAGGAGGAATCGGGATAGGATTGGTGAAAGAGCAGCGTTTTCAGTTTTGAGTGAAAGATCAGTGGCGAGATAGCAAGAGGTTAGGATTTTGTGACTTCGGAGGTTGGATCAGACAATTTTCGCAATTCTGACTTGAGTTTATTCCACAGAGGTGGAACAGCTATGGCTATATAGCGATTTGTAAATGTTAGTGATGCGGTGATGGAAAGTCGGAAAACTGTTAGGACGGAAGAAGATCGGGTTGAGCGAAGTGGTTGGACCTTGAACTTTGTGTGTAGGGGGCTTCTAGCTTCCTGCGCCGCCATGCCATTAATGATATCATTTGACGGGCCCTGCTTAAGGCGAACGCCTCCAGGAACCGGCGTGGATCAACTACCCGAAAGGTCAATCACCCTTTGGGGTTGGTCAACTACCCGAAAGGTCAATCACCCTTTGGGGTTGGTCAACTATCCAATAGGTCAATCACCCTTTGGGGTGGGTCAACTACCGAAAGGTCAATCACCCTTTGGGGTGGGTCAAGTACGCGAAAGGTCAATCACCCTTTGGGGTTGGTCAACTACACGAAAGGTCAATCACCCTTTGGGGTGGGTCAACTACCCGAAAGGTCAATCACCCTTTGGGGTGGGTCAACTACCGAAAGGTCAATCACCCTTTGGGGTGGGTCAACTACCGAAAGGTCAATCACCCTTTGGGGTGGGTCAACTACCCAATAGGTCAATCACCCTTTGGGGTGGGTCAACTACCGGAAAGGTCAATCACCCGTTCTAGTCTTAGTTGCTGGAACGAATCCATCTGATGCAGATATTTCTTGATCGCTGCCGCAGTCAGTTATGGTCAGCAGATAACTTGATGCAGTTTGCCATAGTACAGGGCGTTGGGTGCAATCATGCTGACAATTGTGTACGAGATGGCAACGGTAGATACTGACACTGTCGCCAATCGTAAACCACTTGATAAGTCAGACAACTCTAGATGGCTACAGATTATTTAGAAGGGATTAAACTTATCGGAAAATATTTTGACAAAATGCTGGAGAGGCACTGCTGTATGCTAAACAATGCTCAGTGTCAATTCAGTAGAAATGTGCGATATGATGAGAGAGCTAGAGAAACAGAGCCAACTAGGCCGCAGTGCTTCCCAAACTTTGCAGTGTAACGGACCGGCAGAAATTAACTTTTCAGTGTCACGGACCGGCAAGAATTTTCCCATTGCAGGAGGACCGGTGCCCAATTTATTAATTATTTCTCTTTTTCGATCACCTAATATAAATTCTTCAAATATGTATTAAAATTGATTTGATGAATACATGCTTAGCCAATTCTATGACTCTATTCCCCTTAAAATGCTATAGCCTAATAAATGTTTTTTGTTATGACTTTTAAAAATGTAATAGCCATTTCTTGATTTCGAGACAATTTGACCAGTTTCTTGACTCATTTTGCGGACCGGCAACTGAGGGTTCGCGGACCGGCACCGGTCGGCGGACCACCACTTTGGGAAGCACTGAACTAGGGCACAACATGGACTTGGTGATTACATTTGATGAAATATGGCATTGTACGTGAGCACGGTAGAGCATTTACTATTTTAGTACTAGTGATACTCAGGTTGTCAGATTGGAATTAGCTATGAAGCAGATCGAGGAAGTCAAAGCGTTTGAGAATATACATATTACTTGTTTAAGGCAGACTAGGAATTAATGACAAAAAGGTTGAAAGAAAAGGATCCGGAGACATCGATGCCCTGGAAGGCTTTCAAAAGATGTTGAAGACTCATTTGTTTATGAGCAACCGCTTAGCGCATTTGCTGTGCGTTTAGTTATATAATAATAATAATAATAATAATAATAATAATAATAATAATAATAATAATAAAAATAAAGAAGAAGAAAATATTAAAAATAATAATAATAATAATAATGAACTTGATGCAGTTTGTCATACAGGGCGTCGAGTCCAGTTATGCAGACAATGGCGTACGAGACGAAAGCGGTACAATCTGACACTCTCGCCAATCAGACAATACCACTATTGCTACTGCTACTGCTACTGGAACTACTACTGCTGCTGCAACTGCTACTCTCATTTCAATAACTCATTTCAATAACTCACTTCGATAATTCATTTCAGTAACTCATTTCAATTACTCATTTCAATAACTCTTTTCAATAACTCCTTTCAAAAACTCATTTCAATAACACTTTTCAATAATAATTTTCAATAACGCCTTTCAATAACTCTTTTCAATATCACTTTTCGATAACCATTTTCAACAACTTTTTCAATAACTCATTTCAATAACTCATTTCAATAACTCATCTCAATAACTCTTTTCAATAACTCACTTCAATAACACATTTCAATAACTCTTTTCAATAACGCTTTTCAAAAACTCTTTTCAATAACTTATCAATAACTCTTTTCAATAACTCTTCACAACAGGTCACTTCAACAAGTCTTTTCAACAAGTCTTTTCAATAACTCTTTTCAATAACTCTTTTCAATAACTCATTTCAAAAACTCATTTCAATAACTTTTCAATAACTCTTTTCAATAACACTATACACCAAGTCAATTCAACAAGTCTTTCCAATAACTCTTGTCAATAAGTCTTTTCAATAACTCTTTTCAACAACTCTTTTCAATAACTCTTTTCAGAAACTCTTTTGAATAACTCTTTTCAGCAACTCTTTTCAATAACTCTTTTCAATAACTTTTTTCAATAACACATTTCAATTACTCATTTCAATAACTCATTTCAATAACTCTTTTCAATAACTCTTTTCAATAACTCATTTCAATAACTCTTGTCAATAACTCTTTTCAATAACTAATTTCAACAACTCTTTTCAATAACTCATTTCAATAACTCACTTCAATAACTCTTTTCAATAACTCTTATCAATAACTCTTTTCAATAACTCTTTTCAATAACTCTTTCAATAACTCTTTTCAATAACTCATTTCAATAACTCTTTTCAATAACTTTTCAATAACTCTTTTCAATAACACTATACACCAAGTCAATTCAACAAGTCTTTCCAATAACTCTTTTCAATAAGTCTTTTCAATAACTCTTTTCAACAACTCTTTTCAATAACTCTTTTCAGAAACTCTTTTGAATAACTCTTTTCAGCAACTCTTTTCAATAACTCTTGTAAATAACTTTTTTCAATAACACATTTCAATTACTCATTTCTATAACTCATTTCAATAACTCTTTTCAATAACTCTTTTCAATAACTCATTTCAATAACTCTTTCAATAACTCTTGTCAATAACTAATTTCAACAACTCTTTTCAATAACTCATTTCAATAACTCACTTCAATAACTCTTTTCAAAACTCTTATCAATAACTCTTTTCAATAACTCTTTTCTATAACTCTTTTCAAAAACTCTTTTCAAAAAACCCTTTTCAACAAGTCTATTCAATAACTATTTTAACTTCTTCTTTTGGTTCTCTGCCTTCCTAGTCAGGTTCGTACGTCCAATTTCGCCATTCATCACGTTTTCTGGCTCTTTCCTTCAGTTTGCCGTAATCTTCCTCCATCATCCAGTCAAACAACATCATTCTCGGTCTTCCTCGTGTCTTCTTCCCCTCCATTCTTCCCTCAATTATAATTCTTAGAAGGGAGTCTCCCCTCATGATGTGGCCCATCCATTTTCTTTGTCGGCTTCTTATTATCCCTATCATGGATCTTTTCTCGTCCACCATTTGTAGTATGTCTTCATTTGTCCTCCGATCCATCCAGCTGACTCTCTCCATTCTTCGCCATATCCACATCTCGAAAGCCTCCAATCTTCTGATGTCTTCCTTCCTTAGAGTCCATGTCTCTGATCCGTATAACACCACACTCCATATCATAGACTTGATAATTCTTTTCTTCAGATTCTTATTTAGCTTTCCTCTCATTAATTCCTTTCTTTTATAGAAGGCATCTTTTCCCATGGCTATTCTTCTCTTTATTTCTACATGACACTTTGCATCAGTTGTGATCATACTTCCTAGGTAACAGAATTTTCCTACTTGTTCCAGTTCCTTACCATCTATAGTGATCTTTACTGTTCTTTCCTTTCCTTTGCTTATCCTCATGATCTTTGTCTTTTTAATATTTATTTTCATATCATACTCCTTTGAGATCTTATTCAGCTGATCCATCATTTTTTGTAACCCATTCTGGCTGCCTGCCAACATCGCCTGGTCATCTGCAAATCTTAGTGCTTTCGTCAATCTTCCTCCCACCTTTATGCCCTCTTTCACCTCCTCCATCGCCTCTCGTACTAATTCCTCAATGTAGATGTTGAAGAGAATTGGTGATAGTGGGCACCCTTGTCGTACCCCTCTACCTATCACTCCTGGTTCTGAGAATTCTCCTTCTATTTTTATTCTTACTTTCTGTCCCATGTATAGGTTTCCTATGAGTCTTCTGTCTTTCCAGTCCACTCCTATTCTTCTCAGTGCATGCATTAATTTCTTCCAATCTACTCTATCGAAAGCCTTTTCATAATCCACAAAGCAAATGTAGATGTCCTGTCCATGCTGTATGCTTCTTTCTGTCAGCACCCTCAGCGCTCCAATTGCATCTCTTGTGCCCCTTCCCTTTCTGAAGCCGTATTGGTCCTCTCCTAGGCAGTCATTTGTTTCTGCCCTTGACTGCATTCTCTTCGTGATAACTCTTAGTACGATTTTGGATGCATGTGTTAGTAGGCTAATAGTTCTGTGGTCTTCACATGTTGTTGCATTTGGTTTCTTCTTTATAGGAACCATAATGGTCTGTAAGAAGTCCTCTGGCCATACTCCTGTGTTGTATATGTCTTTGCATAGTTGTACTAGTTCTTTCATTGCCTTTTCTCCAAAGTTTTTAATCATTTCAATTGGGATGTTATCAATTCCTTCAGCTTTATTGTTTTTCATTTCTCCAATGGCTGCCAGTATCTCTTCTTTCAGCAAATCCGGTCCCATATTCTCCTCACTCTGCGTTGCTTCTTCTTTGTAGTCATCTCTGTTATCTTCACCCTTATATAGTTCTTCTACATACTCCTTCCATCGACTTCGTACTTCCTCGGGATCCTGTAATAACTTTCCATTCCTATCTTTGATTGCAATGTCCCTAGTTCCACTTTGTTTCCTTGTTAGTATTTTAATCTTTTCATATACCAGGTCATGTCTTCCATTTGCTTGTAGTTTCTCAAGGTCATCACATTGTTCCTCCCACCATTGCTCTCTTGCCTTGTCTGTTGCTTTTCTTAGTTGGTTGTTTAGTCTTCTATATTCACTCTTTGCCTTCTCTGTGCTTTGATGCTTCCATTTTCTTCTTTCTTCCATCTCCTGTATCATCTCTGTCGTTACCCACGGTTTGCGAGGAAATGCCCCTTTCTGGAATCCTATCATCTCCACTGCTGCTGTTTTCACAATCTCCTTTAGTCTATTCCATCTTTCCTCTGTTGTCATCGATTTTCTTTCCTCCAGATGTTCCTCTATCTTATCTGATAGTGCCTTGCTGTTTGTTTTCAATTTTTCTCTATCCCACCTTTTCCCTCCCTTTCCTATATTCGCTGTCTTATCCCTACCCTCCATTCGCTCTCTTTCTCCCTTTTCTCCAAGCGCTCTCTTCCTCCCTACCCTCCATTCCGGTATAACTTGGTTTTAAACCATGCCAATGATCATTGTATATGCACTGGTCTTACTGGAATTTTCACTGCTCCTACTGGAATTGAGACCATGCCAATAATCTTTTATTCTGGCCTTACTGGGTTTTGCACCACGCCAATGATCCTTGTGTATTTACTGCTCTTACTGGAATTGAGACCATGCCAGCGATCTTTTTATTCCGGTCTTACTGGGTTTAACACCATGCCAATGATCCTTGTATATGCACTATAGTCTTACTGGAATTGATACCATGCCAGTGATATTTTATTCTGGTCTTACTGGGTTTTACACCATGCCAGTGATCCATATGTATTCACTGCACTTACTGGAACTGAGACCATGCCAGTGACCTTTTATTCTGGTCTTACTGGGTTTTACACCATGCCAATGATCCTCGTGTATGCACTAGTCTTACTGGAATTGATACCATGCTAGTGATCTTTAATTCTGGTCTTCTGGGTTTTACACCATGCCACTGATCCTTGTGTATCCACTGGTCTTAGTGGAATTGACAACATGCCAATGATCTTTTATTCTGGTCTTACTGGGCTTTACACCATGCCAATGATCCTTGTGTATTCACTGCTCTTACTGGAATTGACACCATGCCAGCGATCTTTTATTCCGGTCTTACTGGGTTTAACACCATGCCAATGATCCTTGTATATGCACTAGTCTTACTGGAATTGATACCATGCCAGTGATATTTTATTCTGGTCTTACTGGGTTTTACACTATGCCAATGATCCTCGTGTATACACTAGTCTTACTGGAATTGATACCATGCTAGTGATCTTTAATTCTGGTCTTACTGGGTTTTACACCATGCCACTGATCCTTGTGTATCCACTGGTCTTAGTGGAATTGACACCATGCCAATGATCTTTTATTCTGGTCTTACTGGGTTTTACACCATGCCAATAATCCTTGTATATGCACTGGTCTTACTGGAATTGAGACTCATGCTCACGCCATCTTTATACCTCTGGTCTTACTGGATTTTGCACCATGCCAATGATACTTGCCTATTCACTGCTCTTACTGTAATTGAGACTCATGCCTGTGGTCTTAAGATTCTGGTCTTACTGGGTTTTACACCATGCCAATGATCCAAGTTTATCCACTGGTCATAGTGGAATTGAGACCACGCCAATGATCTTTTATTCTGGTCTTACTGCATGGGCTTTACACAATGCCAATGATCCTTGTGTATGCACCGGTCTTACTGGAATTGAGACCACGTCAGTGATCTTTTATTCCGGTCTTACTGGGTTTTACACCATGCCAATGATCCTTGTGTGTGCACTAGTGTTACTGGAATTGTTACCACGCTAGTGATCTTTAATTCTAGCCTTACTGGGTTTTACACCACGCCAATGATCCTTTTGTATCCACTGGTCTTAGTGGAATTGACACCATGCCAGTGATCTTTGATTCCGGTGTTACTGGGTTTTAAACCATGCCAATGATCCTTGTGTATGCACTGGTCTTATCTAGAATTGAGACCATGCCAATTAGCTTTTATCCTGGTTTTACTGGGTTTTACACCATGCAAATGATCATTGTATATGCACTGGTCTTACTGGAATTGAGACCATGCCAGTGATCTTTTATTCCGGTCTTACTGGGTTTTACACCATGCCAATGCTCCTTGTGTAAGCACTAGTCTTACTGTAATTGATACCATGCCAGTGATCTTTCTATTCTGGTCTTACTGGGTTTTACACCATGCCAATGATCCTTGTGTATCCACTGGTCTTAGTGGAATTGACACCATGCCAATGATCTTTTATTCTGGTCTTACTGGGTTTTACACCATGCCAATGATCCTTTTTGTATTCACTGGTCTTACTGTAATTGAGACCATGCCAGTGCATGGTCTTAAGATTCTGGTCCTACTGGGTTTTACACCATGCCAATGATCCTTGTGTATCCACTGGTCTTAGTGGAATTGACACCGTGCCAAGGATCTTTTATTCAGGACTTACTGGGTTTTACACCATGCCAATGATCCTTTTATATGCACTGGTCCTACTGGAATTTAGACCATGCCAGTTATCTTTAATTCCGGTCTTACTGGGTTTTACACCATGCCAATGATCCTTGTGTGCACTGCTCTTACTGGAATTGAGACCATGCCAGTGATCCTTTATTCAGGTCCTACTGGGTTTTACGCCATGCCAATGATCCTTGTGTATGCACTAGTCTTACTGGAATTGATACCACTAGTGATCTTTAATTCTGGTCTTACAGGGTTTTACACCATGCCAATGATCCTTGTGTAGCCACTGGTTTTAGTGGAATTTACACCATGCCAATGATCTTTAATTCTGGTCTTGCAGGGTTTTACACCATGCCAATGATCCTTGTGTATCCACTGGTCTTAGTGGAATTTACACCATGCCAAGGATCTTTTTTCTGGTCTTACTGATTTTTACACCATGCCAGTGATCCTTGTATATGCACTGCTCTTACTGGAATTGAGACCATGCCAGTGACCTTTTATTTCGGTCTTACTGGGTTCTACACCATGGCAATGATTCTTGTGTATGCACTAGTCTTACTGGAATTGATACCATGCCAGTGATCTTTAATTCTGGTCTTATTGGTTTTTACACCATGCCAATGATCCTTGTATATGCACTGGTCTTACTGGAATTGAGACCACGCCAGTGATCTTTTATTCCGGTCTTACTGGGTTTTACACCATGCCAATGATCCTTGTGTGTGCACTAGTGTTACTGGAATTGTTACCACGCTAGTGATCTTTAATTCTGGTCTTACAGGGTTTTACACCATGCCAATGATCCTTGTGTAGCCACTGGTTTTAGTGGAATTTACACCATGCCAATGATCTTTAATTCTGGTCTTGCAGGGTTTTACACCATGCCAACGATCCTTGTGTATTCACTGGTCTTAGTGGAATTTACACCATGCCAAGGATCTTTTTTCTGGTCTTACTGATTTTTACACCATGCCAGTGATCCTTGTATATGCACTGCTCTTACTGGAATTGAGACCATGCCAGTGACCTTTTATTTCGGTCTTACTGGGTTCTACACCATGGCAATGATTCTTGTGTATGCACTAGTCTTACTGGAATTGATACCATGCCAGTGATCTTTAATTCTGGTCTTATTGGTTTTTACACCATGCAAATGATCCTTGTGTATCCACTGGTCTTAGTGGAATTGACACCATGCCAATGATCTTTTATTCTGGTCTTACTGGGTTTTACACCAGGCCATTGATCCTTTTGTATCCACTGGTCTTAGTGGAATTGACACCATGCCAGTGATCTTTTATTCCGGTGTTACTGGGTTTTACACCATGCCAATGATCCTTGTGTATGCACTTGTCTTAGTGGAATTGAGACCATGCCAATTATCTTTTAGACTGGTTTTACTTGGTTTTGAACCATTCCAATGATCCTTGAGCATGCACTGATCTTACCGGAATGTAGACCAAGCCAGTGGGCTTTGATTTGGTCTAACTGGGTTTTACACCATAATTTTCAATAATTCTTGCATGCGCACTGGTCTTACTGGAATTTAGACCATGCCAGTAGCATTTTGATTCTGGTCTTACTGGGTTTGCACCATGCCAACGATCCTTGTGAATATGTATGCACTGGTCTTACTGGAATTTAGACCATGCCAGTGATATTTTAAAATGGGCTTACTGGATTTTTGCACCATGCCATCGAGCCTTGTATATGTGCATTGGTCTTATTGGAATTTAGACCATGTCAGTGATCTTTTATTCTGGTCTCACTGGTTTTACGCCATGCCAATTTTGCTTGTGTGTGTGCACTGGTCTTACTGGAATTTAGACCCTAAGAATGATATTTGATTATGGACTTACTGGGTTTTACAGAATTCCAATGACCCTTGTGTACTCCCTGGTCTGGCTGGAATTGAGACCATACCATGATACCAGTGATATTTTATTCCGGTCTTACTGGGTTTTACACCATGCCAATGATCTTGTGTATGCACTAGTCTTACTGGAATTGATACCATGCCAATGATCTTTTACTGTATTCTGGTCTTACTGGGTTTTGCACCATGCAATGATCCTTGTGTATTCATTGCTTTTACTATAATTGAGACCATGCCAGTGGTCTTAAGATGCTGGTCCTACTGGGTTTTACACCATGCCAATGATCCTTCTATATGCACTAGTCTTAGTGGAATTGAGACCATGTCAGTGATCTTTTATTCTGGTCTTACTGCATTTTACACCATGCCAATGATCCTGGTAGATGCACTGGTCCTACTCGGATTGAGACCATGGCCGTTATCTTTAATTCTGGTCTTACTGGGTTTACACCATGCCTATGGTCGTTGTGTATGTGCTGGTCTTACTGGAGATTAGACCATGACAGTGATCTTTTATTCTATTCTTACTGGGTTTACACCATACCAAGTGATCCTTTAATATGCACTGGTCTTAGTGGAATTGAGACCATACCAATGATCTTTTATTCTGGTTTTACTGGGTTTTGAACCATTCCAATGATCCTTGAGTATGCACTGATCTTGCTGGAATGTAACCAAGCCAGTGGGCTTTGATTTGGTCTAACATAGTTTTACACCATGTCAATGATCCTTGTGTGCTGGTCCTACTGGCATTTAGACCATGCCAGTGATCTTTTTATACTGGTCTTATTGGGTTTTACACCATGCCAAATGATCCTTTAATTATTAAAGGATCATTTGCATATATATTAAAGTTTAATATATATGCAATAGTTTTACTGAAATTTAGACCATGCCAAGGATCTTTTATTCTGCTCTTACTGGGTTTTATACCATGCACTGGTATAATTGCGTTTACACCATTTCCAATTATTTCTTATTATTGTCTTATACATTATATCTCATATCGGAGTATATATTAGGGTGGTTCTAGAAAATGGAAGTTGTTAAAAATAGTTCTCCAACCCGGCATATGGTGACGTCAGGTATTAATAGGTCGCTGTTAAAAAATTAACAGAAAACAATAATATTTAGGACTTGCCCAAAGCTGACAAAGTTTTCATAATTTGCTGCTGGTTTCCTCAAACTTTATCATGACATCGGCGCTCAGCAGGGTTTAACATAATTGCATACAAGCAAACAATTAATGTGCAGCTACAATATAATTGCTGAATAATGGAATCAAAGTCGTAAGAATGAGTTAATATTTTATTATCAGCTTAAGATAATGACTGCAAAACTTCGAAAATAATCAGAAAATGTAGCCGAAAACATCAACATTAATTTTGCCGATGAATTGGTCAGTCATCCGATTTTGACCTTAGTATGGCTGCAGTTTTTGTTGCCGCTGAGAACAGCTTCCTATGTTCCTCTACAACCTGTAACAAGAACTGCCTTTGTTCATCATTTCTTGTTAGAGAAGACTTAAATTCTTGCACTAAACATCTTTCTGCGAGATCGTTAACCTCTTTAACAGATTGGGCAACCTCGCGGCTTCTTTGCTATGTTTGAATAAGACCCAATTCGCTTGGATCATACTGTAGAAAGTCCTCAGAGAGTTCCAAAATGTGGAAGAATCTCATGGTTGATGTAGTAAAGAAGTTGTGGAGTCTTGGAATGGCCTGATTCGTTTTAATGGCTCGACAGAACCTGAATTTTCGTTATGGGTCTTTACCATGAGTCTCTTCGACAGCATGAAGAGCAAATTCAGGTCATTTTGGGAGCCTCTGTAGTTGATGCGCACTGGAACCAGTACTTGACATAATATATATATATATGCCTGTCACAAAGAGTGACACTTCCTTCAGATGATTCGAGACTTGT
Source organism: Aporrectodea caliginosa (assembly GCA_020284085.1). Taxonomy (NCBI): domain Eukaryota; kingdom Metazoa; phylum Annelida; class Clitellata; order Crassiclitellata; family Lumbricidae; genus Aporrectodea; species Aporrectodea caliginosa. The sequence goes on from JACEVL010000770.1 coordinate 923,153, forward strand.
TCACCGTATGAAGGGCCACGAGACTTCCGTGTTCTGGTTGAACCTGGCTGCAGAGAGTGCAGAGGTTCATATTGTGAGTGGAATATCCACATTTTAAGTGTGTAAATGGCTCTGGCTATCCACCGCGCACGGTGTATAGCTCCTGGATAGCGGAAACGTATTCCATGTGGGGGCATGCCACCGAGGAAAATGACAGATAGCTCAAGAAGTTCGCAGTAGTCATCCCTTGGCTGGAATTTCTCCAGCTCTGCCACTGCAAACTAAATAACCTCATCCTTCCATGATGCAATCATGGCTGTCATCTGCTCATTCTCTGTGGTTTTGGAAAAGGAGGCCTGTTCTATTCTAGGCCAAAAATCTTTAAAGTGGCCAAATAGCTCAATGTTGGGAGACTTCGATGCATCATACAGGCTAATGACTTTCTCAAGTTTCTCCAACATGATTTCAGAAATGTGGTGGCGGCATGCCAGTTTGAGGAGTTCTCGACCTACCCCGAAGCCGCAATTTTTTGGGCTAACGGCTGGCTAGAGAAAATTTACGGCGGCTTTTCGGCTAGTTAATCCGTAAAAAGACGTAAACTACCTTTTTCGGCTAGCCGTAAAAAATTACGGCTTGAAACATAGTTCGTTCAAAACGCGTATCGACTATAGAGTTCCAAAAGCCAATTAATTAGACATTAGGACATCTGCTACAATGCCATAAAAAGGAACAATTAATAGTGGCACACAAAAGTCATTCCAAACAGTACAGTTTCAATAAGTCCGAACTTGTACGGTAATCTACAAAGTCGTAACTCTTTGAAACCAGCGGGAAAACTTTACAATTACAACTTTGTGCTTGTTCTAGCTGAATTAGCTGTTTCCGGCGGCTAGCCGTAAAAACATTCTCGGCGGTTTTTCGGCTAAGCCGTAAAATTTCCGGCGGCTAATCGGCTTGGACAAAAATTCGGCGGCTCGGCGGCTACGGCGGCGGCTTGGGGGTATAGTTCTCGACCTATGTCTCTTTCCAACAATACGCACACGCCACCATTTCTTCCAGTATTTAAGGCTGTAGTATCAAATTATAAAACTTTCATACGATTATGCAAACCCTATTCATGAATGCTATCAACCATTGCATGTGACATTGTGACTGCTGTTCCATAATCAAGTTCTGGGACAGAAAACAGCTTGATTACATCATGTCCAGAGACCAGTGTCGATATTGGTAGCCATGATTGCATCATGGAAGGATGAGGTTGTTGAGTTTGCAGTGGCACAGCTGGAAAAATTCCAGTAACAATATAGCTCATAATTTTAAACAACGAAACTGAAATTATGGGAACATGCGCAATTATCGTAACTTCAACTGGCTTGGGCAAGTCCTAAATAATTTTATATATTGAAAATATTTTGGTTAAAGAGTCTCTATAAGTCGTATCACCAAATGGTGGGTTGGAGAATAAAAAAGAACCAACATGAAAATTTGTCATTATGGATGGAACCACCCTAGTATATATCACTGTATTATTTTGTATAGTATTAATATTTACGAAAAACTTGTGTATGCTTCGGTCTCTTGGTCACAGAACAAAACTTGCGAGAGCATCGGCGCCTATGGTTCCATGGCGCCTGAGCTCTACACCTACATAGGCCCTCATGTTCTGAGGCTAAGATACTAAGTTCCCTTATTTTCATATCCATAGCTTACTTTGCTTCTGCTGAATGTGCTCTGCTTCTTCTTCTTACGTAGCAACCGGTTGATAACAGCAGTGGATTTGTTTATGGTACTTCTTCGAGAGCCAGGGTATCAGTGACGCAGATACCACCAAGCAGTGGGGTGGCGAACCGTGCGGTCGCACAGGGCCCGCAACTTTGGGGACCATAAATGTCACAGAAAATTAACATAAACGAGACACTCTGATATTGATTTGTAGAGTCAATGAAACAGTTCGGAGTGAGTGCCCATGATGGAAATTTACCATCACACAACCCAATCCTTACCAATAGTTAGCTAACTGCTCTTACCTGATTTGTTTGGCTGCAGTGCTATACCATCAATCGCTGGTCTTTACCTTTATTAGATCTAGGCCAGAGATAGGTACAATTAGCTAGAATTGCTAATCGATTAGAATTAGAATTAGCTACTGAAATTTGCTAATCGATTAGAATTAGAATTAGAAGCAGATAATCGACAGGCAATTAGAATTAGATTTTGATAATCGATAGTTCGATACATATAATTTATTTGCTTCATGAATTTGTCAAATTTCAATCAAAGCAGAGCAAGTTAATACAGCAAGTTGTTGCAGCCTATTACAATTCCAAAAGCTGTAGCCCATTACAAATACAATACCTAAAGCTGCACAACTGCTATAATAATAATAATAATGATATCTTTTCTTTAATAAGCGCCCGACAAACGCACTGCGCTGTACATTTACATGTTATGCAATCTGAAATCTTAACTACTAACAGAACAGACAGTTTGCAATACAACGGCGCCAATAGCAGCCTACAAAGCATATCCGCCCAACGGGGGCTCGAACTCGGTACCTCTCGGTCTCTGTGCCAGATGTTATCCAATGCGCCACGAGAACAGTCCACAAATAAGCAAGCAGCGCCACATTGGTCAATACTTCTTACTGCAGTTATTGACATTGCGGTAAAACTGCATTTTAGTGTATTTAATTATGTCATTGAATGTATTCTGTATTTTAGGTCATTTAACTATTTCAATGATTTTCATGATAACTGTCATCAATCTAAGTTCCATTTAACGGGAAAAAATTTCATCAAGCCCACTTCTATTTACGCAAAGAATTATTTTTATCAATCCAACTTCCATTTATGCAGCCAGATAAGTGAGACAATAAAATATGCTAAAGTACAAGTTTAGGCCTACCTACATTGCTACTGCATAAGCTCACTATTGCATTCGAACCTTGCAAAATGGTAAATGTTGAGACCATTAATGGTTAAACTTAATCCTAATTGGTTCTAAGCCGTTTATCTGCATGAAGCACCATTTGTTTTTCAACTTAGACTCACCTTAACGTGACTGACGAAGTTTGACGATACGTAAGATGGCTTTCAATTAGCGTTGATAATTTTACTGCTTTTTACACTTCCCTACTTATTTAACTCTTCCTTCCGATATCACTTTTATCTCAATTCTTTGAAAGAACGTTTTAACAAATTCTGGATAATTTTTTATCATCAATTGTCTGCGCAGCCATTGTGAGAAGCATAGCGAACTAAGCACAGAAAATATAAGAACTTGTGCTGCAGGTTTCGATGATTTATAATTATGAATGTCAGATAATTGAGAGTTTGAAACAGCCATCGGATAAATAAGTAAGCAAGAATATTTTCAAACTCAGTATTATGAACTCATTCCTAATGAACGCGTTTTGAGCTTGATCTTCAAAACATCTAATCGATCAGCTAATCGATTTTTTATTAGAATTAGCCGAAAATTGCTAATCGATTTGAATTAGAATTAGCTCCTTTGTCTAATCGATTAGCGCTAGTCGATTAGCATCTAATGATTCTAATCGATTAGTTACCCATCTCTTATCTAGGCTAAACTAAATTTTAACCGTATTCTGATGTCACTTGTGACTTGTCCATTAGTTTTGCTGATTAATATACTTTAAATGAACCATCGAACAACCTAGTGGTACGACGAATAGTCTATTTCTGAATTAATGCAAAGAAAACAAAGAAATTCCTTACTCGAATCTTCGCTTCTGTGGTCGCATAGGTCTACAGTCTGTACGTTAAACTCGTTGTGCTGTTTTCTTGGCGTCTACGGTTGATTAAAACGTCGACCGTCTTGAAATTCTTGTTCATTCGAAAATTTCAAACGTCGACCGTCTTGAAATTCTTGTTTATTGAAAGAATTTAGAGCGTAAACCAAAGATTTTCACTTATATTAAATGTTTTGGCTTAGACTCTATTCAAAGTTCTTTCACGAAAGAATTTCATGAGAAATGTTGCACCATGACAACGTCTATCGAAAGATGACGTGACTCACGTGAGACAAAGGCCCAATGATGGCGTCATCGCTTAAAAAAGTTACCATGAGAACGCAAAATGACGTAATGAGAAGATTATTTATTAGTAAGTAAGCAAGTATGTATGTATGTATGTTTGTTCTCCTTCAATTGCGCAGTCCAACAGTAATAATAATATTATATTCTTCTTTAATTAATTCAAACTGACAAGTATACGGCCAACACAGTATGATTACAAGTCATAGCATGAATGGACATTGATTACAAGTTATTACAGGAGTCGAATTTAACTGTATGGTAGCAATGCAAGGCGCTCCTCACGTCCTATATACTGCTCATTTTACCAACGACACCTAGCGAATGACAGGGTGAGTTGACCATAGGAGGGTAGCGGGTATCGAACCCGCTTACTATACGGGTTCAACTGCAGCTGCATTGATGGTTATATAGATCTAATCACATTCTTGAAACCTTATGCAATGAACCTTACTTACGTACGTTTGGTCTCATTGGATTTTTCCAAAGCTTTTGACTCGGTCAGACATTCATATTTGGCCGAACAACTTGCTGTTCTCCAAATTCCTGATCACATTTTGAATTGAATTTTAAATCTACTTCGTAATCGAAGTCATTGCACTAGGTTTCGTGGTGTAGGCCAATATCTTCTCTTGCACGAATTTATGCAAGTATAATTCAAGGTTCAGGTTTGGGCCTGATGGATTTTGTAGTTGCAATCTCAGACTTAAAGCCAATCAATAAATGCAATCGCATTTTTAAATATGCAGATGATTGCTATCCCGCTGTGCCCGCATCAGGTATATCACTACAACTGAGATGGAGTTCAGCACATCAGTTTATGGGCACATAGCGAGGGGTTTAAGCCAGAAGGTCGTATCTACGATTTTTTGTAAAATGGACATTTTCACAGAAATTGAATCAACTGACTACAAAGCAGGTACTGCCAGAAGGCCGTAGCTATAAGGCTTCATTTAAGAGAGTTGGTTTGAAGATACAACCCAAATTATGGGTCACATTTATGCCAAAGGATGTAAAAATAGCAGTTTTCATGCCAGAAGGGTTGCATCTTGAAGAAGATACATCCATCTGGCAGTACGTGAAACCCATGCATTGCTTAGATACGTCTCTATGGCACAAATGAATTATTTTTAGGCAATTAAAATTAGCGTGAAAAAATGCTTATTTTACTTACTTTACTCTTCAAACAACTTAAACCACTTACTTACTTGCGTAGAAATTGGAGAGCGTAATATCATCTATGTTATTCTAAAGTTATTAGTTGTTTATACCATTTTGTAAGGGTGCGTTTTATGATTTTACACCAGAATATTGTATCTTCCAAAAAAAATTATTATCTTGGCCCATAATTATTAATAATTTGTGCTAGATTGTGCAGTATGACTCAGTGTTTCTTCAGATAGTTGTTGTTGGTGGTTATCTTGCAAATTACACAGAATTTATTATGTTTTCATCATAAAAAGTTTTCTCTTGCCAGAAGGTTGCATCTTGTCAAACTTTGACAAAATTCACCAAATTGTCACGTTATGTGTAAACAATACAATGCATACTTTAATGCATTTTGAAAAGGAGTCTTATTGCTCAGCATTTAGCTAGAAATAATTTTCATTGTTTAAATAAAAAAATGCTGAAAAAATTGTTAAAAAAAAATACTGTAACAAAATTTCCGTTTTCTTCGTTTATCTCGAAATGTCAAAAAACCTAGTTACTCCCTTCTGGCTTAAACCCCTCGATAGGCTAGTTGCAACCTCAGCCTTGATTCAAGCAAGTCCAGTGAGATCATTTTCACGCACCCCCGGGTACCACGGTATGGTCCCCTCCTCTAAAAGGTATCGCACGGGTGCAGACTCTAAATATTCTGGGTGTTGAGCTTACAGAGAAATTTGGGTTCTCCGGCCGCATTAAACATCTGACCATAAAAGCAACTAAGCAAGGCAGTCCTTTTACGCACTTCGGATCCTGTGGTCGCATGGGCTATCGGGGGACAGCTTATTCGATATGGTTCGTGCCACTACGGTTGGTATGATGCTATGTTGCTCGCCTGTGTGCATTGTTTCCAAGCACCTAAATTTGTGAACAGTTCTTCTCGAAGATGAAACTAAAAAAATGCAAAATTAAATGCAGACTAACAGATGGCAATCTCTCCAATGAACTTCGAAATGCCAGTTCGAACATTAAAGCAAATTATTCCGGATTCATGTAGTGAGAAGAAGTGCCAGAACTCACATAAAAATATAGCACACCAAACCAATGGATATGTTGTACACTGTACAGACTAACAGTTTTATATATTTTTAAAAGTGAATAAACTTAAAACATTTGTCTTTTATTGTAGCATAGGATTGTAGGTATTATGATTATTAGATTTTCATCGTAATAATTATCTTCATTAACTTTAACGGTTATTCTGCAATAATTATTTAGTTTGAGTAAAATTAACATTGTCTCTTTTTCCGGGACAAATGAATCTGCAAAAATTAGCCTACGGCCCGTGCGCTACCCTTAAAATCTTAGAGTGGGTGGCCCTCTGTTAAAAGAGGTTGCCCATGCCTGCCCTAAAGCCTTTGGCAAGCCATCTCTACTTAATATAATGGTCACTCTTATTGCTTCGGTAAATTTAAACAGGATGAAACTACACAATGGCGCTCCCCATATGAGCCCATACATACGGATGTACTGGGCCTACGGATAAGGGCGTTGGCATGGTTCGAGCAGAGAGAGACAGACACAGACAGAGACACAGACAGCGAGAGACAGACAGAGAGAGAGAGACAAGTAAGGACGATTGTACACTTTGTTGGCAAACTGACCTAAATGTTCGTAGCGACTTTCTCCAACATCCTAAGCACCATCCATTGAACAATGACTCCCCTCTCCCCCGTTACTTCCCAGCAGAGATATCTTAGTATCTTAGAGGCTTTTAGTCCATCCAGACACCAACATGTTTTACCTTTAAAGTCAAAGCTCTAGGACCAAAAGCACATCTGAGGATGAATGCCCATTGTCTCCTCTACCCTTACTATGGAAATAGGTAGACCTAACTCTTAAGACAGCGAATTTTAACACTTCTGTCTAACATTTATGTTACCTATAATATGCGCGTATAATAGGTAGAAATATCAATCATCGCCAGAAGTGTTAAGGCTATCACCTTGCCTTGCCTTCCATTACCTTACCTTCCCCTCCCAAAGTGGGGGCCGTCCATAAAATGACGTCACGCAATTTTGGCCGATTTTAACCCCCTCCCCTCGTCACACTTCGTCACAAAAAGTAACACCCCTCTGAAAATTACGTCACAAAGCTCTGACCCCCCCCCTAAAACCAAATTTCCATGGCGAAGCAAAATGCTCCATCATGGAACAAATAGGGAAAGCATGAATATTTTAAACTCTAACGGTGACCAAATATTGAAATAATTAGAAAATTATTAATAATGATGCCCATAGCCTATACATTAAAATAATTAAAAAAATAATTAAAATTTAATCCTCAAAGTTAGTGCTGTTATTAATAAAATTAAATTGTTGTTAATTGTTAAATTTAATAACATAGACCTGGTGTGACGTCACACTGCTCAGACCCCCCCACCCCATGTCACACATCGTCACAAATTCTCCCCCCCCTCCCCCTAGGTGCGTGACGTCATTTATGGACGGCCCCTTTACCTTACTTTACCCTTACTATACCTTGCCTAACCTTGCCTTACATTGAATTACCTTGCCTTTCATCGTATCACCTATGGCATTAACAATAGTTTGTTTTCTCATTTTACCTGGACGAAGTAAATCCTCGTATGAGGCATAATGCTTTCGCTAGATGGCAAAATCCGCCAAAGTTAATACACACGGGGATTTTGGCGGTTGCAACTCGCCTTTGGTAGGCCTATCAGTCTAATCGGCGTCAAACAGGGCTTCCTCCTCCGGCAGCTTCTTGTGCCCACAGTTGACTGCGGAATAGGTGATCGGGAGTTCTCGGGTTTGTACCCATATGAGGCCAAGACTTTTGGAGTGCTTGTAGATCCGATTACACGTTTTAGGTCTACCACTCTTCTCGGAATCGAAAGGAGTGGTAGCATACTAAGCATAGTCACTCGTTAGCTAAATTTACATAATATACGCTGATCGTTTGTGAATAACATTATCTACAAGACAGAGACATTTCTTCAAACTGTATGATGCAGCATTCTACAAGCAGTAGTTGCATATTATCTAAAACATACAACGAGTTTTAATGAATTGACTTTAACTTTTCCAACGGTGATCATCCACACACGATTTAAGGTATTCTGCTCAAAGTTAGACGAAAGTCACACAGATTCAATTGGCCAACTTGACTTAAAATAGCTAAAAATCTATGAACAGGCATAGAACTACCCTCTATTGGGTGTTTCCGTTTCCCATTGAACCCATTCTCGTTGCTATTGAGCCGCCCTGATCCAGGGTTCTTTCCAGCCTAACGTTTTTTCAGACGGAGGTCGGAGCTGAAGTGGACGCCTAGGTTGATCAGGTGGTCCAGTCAAGTAGATCTGAGCATTGACCCTATGCTGTAATACTTAGATATCCATGATCGTAGATTCAGTTTAGCGACACTGTGTGCTAACAGATCATTAGCGTCACCCTCCTCCTTGATCCAGGCTTGGGACTGGGCACTGTCAGAGAACGAACAGTGGCGGAGTTAAAAGCTTTGTCTGGTCAATTTCAACCTGTTTTTGAGATACAGTAGTAGAAGTACTGCACTGACATATGGTCAGACTTGTATACGAGACATAAAACTCGAGACCGAGACCGAGACCGAGACAGTGGAGTCCGAGACCGAGACCGAGACGAGACACCAGGTCCGAGACAGTTCGAGACAGTTCAAAACGAGTGAAATGCACATTGGACCCAAGTCCCGAAACAATTTTTCTCAACTTTTGAAGTCTAATACAAGGGTCAAGTCACTGAAATCAGCTGATCACCTGAATTGCATAAACTATAAAGAAATTAAATATTTCAGCCATTCTGAAATCTTCTAAATTATTCTAAAATTTAAACCAACAAAATTCCATATAGGCCTATTAGCGATTTAGCGACATAGCCTAAGTCACATCACTCACCTTGAAAAACTAGATGTTGTTCCAAGCGTTTAGCTTATGTTGGCTTAATTACACAAACGACCAACGGCATGCCATTTTGTTTTAATTTATTTCAAACTGCGTCAGTGCAAATTTCACGATTTCTGGATCTTTTTGAGACATTTTAAGATATTTGGAGATATTGGACTGAAAGTGCAAACTTAATTAAGACTGCTTTTTTCAATACTCTTAAATCTTAATACCAGAAACACCGCTTTTTAAAACATATGTTTCCTGTCTGTTTGACACTTCGGATTAACTAGTTATCCGTTCGGCACAAGACAATTTTATAGCGTAGGCCTAATACTGTACGAAGTTCCGAACAAAATACAGTGTGTACGATAACTTTGGAGACCGCTTCTACAAGAGAACAAGACTTTCGCTTCGACACACTTTCCAAAAAGACAAGACTTTCGCTTCGAGACAGTTTCCAAAAAGTCGAGAAATGATCTCGAGACCGAGACCGAGACAGTGGGGTCCGAGACCGAGACCGAGACCGAGACATCAAAAACCTGTCTCGAGACGTCTCGAGACCGAGACAGTGTCTCGAGACAATACAACTCTGCATATGGTCCTATACCTGGATCCCATGTCACAGCAAACCAAGAAGTGACCTTGCTTAAAATGTCTACTAGAAACAGAGGCATAGACTGTATGACTAATTCGTTTATTTTACGACGCCAGAGGGGTCACTGGAGGTAGGCAGGGATAGGCATAAAGCCTAGACCGAAGATTTATACTTTCGTACATACATACTTACATGCATTTCATTCGCCAGATGACGGAATGCAGTTAGTTTGGCTATGGTTTGCACAGAGCTTCTCATTTCAGGCTACCGATCGATCGATCGATCGATCTCCTTGGTCGATCGCTTAGCAAAGGTCTGATCGATCGGTAAATAGATCGCGCTCGATGAGTTAGACTCAAAGAGGAACCTGGCGCCAGATCATTATTTTATTTATCTAATTTACATTACTTGTTAAAGTTCAGGCCAGGATCGATACAATATTGCATCGACAAGTTGAGAGGAGGCTAATCGACAGTTAATAGTGTTGCATATACTCTAGCAGTTAACGGACAACCATGTAACATGCAGCTATAATGAATACGATACACAACAGACGCTGTACACAAAAAAGGTCCCGAGGTCGACCGCGCATCGATCGCCTACACAATCTATCGCGATCGATTTTCAAATCGCCTTCTATTTTCAAATGAGAAGCTCTGGGTGTGCATATATGCATGACTCCGTGTATGAATGCATCGCTGTTTGAATGCATAAATGTACACATGAATGAATGTATGCGAGACGTGGGTAACTAATCGATTAGATTCTATAAGGTTAGCTAATCGATTAGACAAACAACTAATTCCAATTTTAATCGATTGGCAAATTTCAGTAGCTACGCTAATTCTAATTCTAACCGATTAGCAATTTAACTAATCGGTTAGCTAATCGATTAGACAAACAGCTAATTATAATTCTGATCGATTAGCTACACAAAAGGGGGTTCCGGACAATTCCCCCCCGGTCAATTCCCCCCGGTCAATTCCCCCCCGTCAATTCCCCGGTCAATTCCCCCCCAGGTCAATTCCCCCCGGTCAATTCCCCCCGGTCAAGTATTATTATCTTAATAATCTGTTATTATATACATATATATAATAATTATTATAAAATAATTACATATATTTTATATTATTATATAATTATATTTGTGCATATAAATTATATAATATATAATTAAATTAATATAATTAATTATAACTATAATATAATTAATTATAATAATATTTATTAATTATTATAGTAATATAATTATTAAAATAATATATAATATGTAATAATAATTAATATCACTAATAAATATATTAATTATTTATTATAATTATATGTATAATATATAATATTAATATATATTAATATTAATGGATATTATAATTATAATAAAATATATAAGATAAAAGGAGACAAAGCGGACAACAAAGAGAGAGAGTGACAGAGAGACAGAGAGAGAGATAGATAGAGAGAGAGAGAGAGAGAGAGAGAGAGAGAGAGAGAGAGACAGACAGACAGACAGACAGACAGACAGACAGACAGACAGACAGACAGACAGACAGACAGACAGACAGACAGACAGACAGACAGACAGACAGAGACAGAGACAGAGAGACAGAGAGACAGAGACAGAGACCGAGACCGAGACCGAGACAGAGACGAGACCGAGACCGAGACCGAGACCGAGACCGAGACCGAGACCGAGACCGAGACCGAGACCGAGACCAGAGACCGAGACCGAGACCGAGACCGAGACCGAGACCGAGACCGAGACCGAGACCGAGACCGAGACCGAGACCGAGACCGAGACCGAGACCGAGACCGAGACCGAGACCGGAGACCGAGACCGAGACCGAGACCGAGACCAGAGAGAGAGAGAGACCGAGACCGAGACCGAGACCGAGACCGAGACCGAGACCGAGAGAGAGACCGAGACCGAGACCGAGACCGAGACCGAGACCGAGACCGAGACCGAGACAGAGACAGAGACAGAGACAGAGACAGAGACAGAGACACTTTTGGTTGAACATAAATTATAATTAGGCCTACTATGCAATTTTGGAACCAGGCCTACAAAATGTTAATCCGGCTCTCGAAATTCTTTGCTTGCGTTCCCACTGCTCACCCTGCAGTGGAGCCCTGGTAACACATGCATTCCGATATAACCCCTTTTTGGAGTTCCCACTGCTCACCCAAACCACTTTAACCACTGCAAACATCCACGCGCCTGCATGCAAGAAATACAGAGATATTAGTCTATGGAACACTCAAAGATGATGATGCACAAGCACAACAGAATGAAATAGACTACTATGCTGAGAAAGGAACATGCCGTGATCCTTTCCAAAAAGAACCATAATCGTAAACACCGAATTCATGAAGCGCCACTTGAAAGCTAAGCGCAGGGCACCAGCTTGTTCAGGAGTGCATGCTGCAGTTGGCCATAGCAATGTCATTAAGCTTTCACTAAGACAGGTACTTGAGAAACGTACTGAACACAATCAGATGGTCTTCATTAACTGACCACTCTTCAAACAAGCATTCGTTATAATAAATAGAACATGGCATGACGGAATGTGCTGAGCGATGCCCAATGCAGGAATACCGAGGAAACTCACTGACTGTGTTTAAGTGACACTTCGAAAGTATACATCTAGTTTATTTCCAGTTAGGGCCTACTATATTTATGACAGTCCAAGGCTTGTTGCTACGATTCGTGTCAAAGAACGATATACAGATAAATCATTCCCTCAATCAATTCAGGAAATACAGTCATGTCTCAAACGTTTGCTGTTTTGCGTTGTTTTTAGGGCTGCGCGTTAATCGCCGTTAACGCCCGCGATTAACGCGTTAAAAAAAATTGCGATTAATTATTTTAGCGCAAAAATTACGCGTTAAAATCTCTTGATAAAAAGTCTCAAATAAAAAAGTATTAAAAAATGTAAGTTCCTACAATCAATATTTCTCAAATAATCCGTTATCGATTATCGTCCAATTCTTCTTTTGAGTAACTCAGCACTACTCTCTCTCTCTCTCTCTCTCTCTCTCTCTCTCTCTCTCTCTCTCTCTCTCTCTCTCTCTCTCTCTCTCTCTCTCTCTCTCTCTCTCTCTCTCTCTCTCTCTCTCTCTCTCTCTCTCTCTCTCTCTCTCCTGCATGCACACATTCGGTCCTCCGGTGCATGTTCTTTTCATTCGTTTCCTTACATCAAAGACACACGTCGATTAAAAAAAATTAAGATTGATCTGTGTCGAACATTGTGGAGTCAAAGAAAATACGCAAAACAGTTATAGATGAACAATTTAGATATAAAACTGATAAAGTAGTGGTCGATACTGCAACCGAGGACGTCTATACCACCGGAGTAATTCGTCGTTGTCTTGCCACATGCCTTCTTAGTTCTTACATGTGGCTCGGAAAATCGAAGGATGGTGAATTTTCATCTGATGATGATAATAAACCGTTGATTTCTCTGGCAACATCAAATTCAGACGCACTTCTTCGCTACAAAGATGCGCTTTAAAATGGCGTGGATTCTTGTCCACTGCAGCGGTGGAAGGATCATTATGTTATAGCCCACGAAGTCCTAGCTTCTGTAGCAAGGAAATATCTAGCTTCTGCGGCCACAAGTGTTCCTTCCGAATGTGTTCTCTGTCTATACGGGACTATTTTCACTAAAAGCGAGCATCCCAGACTGCTAGGGCCTACAGTTAAAGATTGAGACACTTGTTTAGAATTTTGATTGAATTATTTGAATTCTAAACCCTTAAAAATAAACATAAAAAAGTCAATGAATGTGCGATTAATCGCGTTAATTTTTGCGTTAATTTGTTTAGCCGTGCGATTAATCGCGATTAAAAAAAATTAATCGAAATGCAGCCCTAGTTCACCTTGTTTTACATTGAAATTCAAATCCAGCAGCTATGAATAAAGTTTAAATGAATAACTTTCAAATTTAGTAAAATAAATGGTAGTTCATGATGCATAATTGCTTAAATAAAGACGTCCACGTCTCAGCCAAGGACTATTCTATAGAAGTCCATGTCCGATCGTGTTGCAGCCTTCTCACTCGGGCATTGATCGCCAATCCTTCCGAATATCGGGGTCGTTCGATTGCAATCCTCTCGCGTCGCTGGCGCCGCCTGGCGGTCAGTCACGAGCGTCGCCGCTTCAACGCTTTTGCCCCACAGAACTCACTACGGGGAGGGAGGGGCGAAGAGGAGGGGATCCTTGATGCCGTGGGCGGGGCAGGGGCGGAGGTTCTGAGGGGCTGGGTTCGATGCGCTGCGGATCATCCCATTTTTTGATTGGAGCGAATTACCATTGATTTATATGACACGGATTCGAAATATGCCATTAGAAGCAGAGGAAAACTAATCAAAAAGCATCTGCTGTTCTGTATAATGCCGAATCACGTCGTCTACTTTGCTTTCTCTTCCTGTCCTTTCCTTTTTTCATGGCCTTTCTTGTCCTCTACTCACTGTCCCTACTCGACCTAGCCTTTCCTTTCTTCTGCTTTTTCTTTTCTTGTCCGGTCGTTTCTTTTTCTGTATATGTCCTTTCGTGGCCTCATCTTTCCTTTATTGTCCTGTCAATTCCTGCCCTTATAGTCCTGTCCTTTCCATTCTTGTCTTGTCCTTTCTTGCTCTGTCCTTTCCTTTCCAAACCAGTTCCGTCGACTCAACCCAGCGCTGTCCTTTCCTATCTTATCCTGTCCAATGCAATCATATCTTTGCCTATTCTCTCCTTGCCTTTCCTATTCTGTCTCTGTTTTCTCTCGTCCCGTCCTTTCCTCTATTCTACTTTATAACCTTGAGACCGCTCTCTCTGTCGCTGTTATTATAATTCAGAAGCCATGAATTTGCCACACTGCCGATCGGACGCAGACCATCATAAAACAGAGGTTCACCAATAAGCCAGTAATGTCATTATTGTACAATCAATCAATATTTGTTTATTAGCTTATCAAGGCTAATCGGTACCATTGATTTATATGACACGGATTAGCTTATCAAGGCTAATCACAAACGCAACTTATAATAATTACATTAAAACGTTTGTTTATAGACAGCCTATTATAGGACTGTTGCTATTTGTGTTACTTAGTGATTGTCGTGTGGGGCCCTTTTATTAAGAACCAATAGTGTCTGATGACATTTGTGTTTGCTTGTTAAAAGGTTGATTATTGTGGCCTAGTTCTTGGTCTTGTATAAGTGCTTAAACAGAAGTCGTCGGATGAAATTGCGGGTATCTTTAGGAGTAGTTGGTAATCATACGATCGCGGTCGGAGAGGGTTGGAGGGAGGAGGCTTTGGAGATCGAGAACAAGTCTTTACACCAGTCAAATGCACTTGCCAGTGTGTTTAAAGACACGCAATTGTGATTGAATTGCAACGGTGGATGTCCTAGAATCGTCCGAGGTTAAATCCGTCCAAGACAGTTTTTCATATAGCTCGGCATTCGACAGATGTCTAACGACAACGGGTTATTTCTCCAACACCATTGTACGTCTCGTAACCTGGAACTACGACTATCAGTATTTGATACGAGCCGTTCTCTGGAATCCTGGGATAGGGAAGTCTTACAACAAATCTCCGTGTCTTTATACCGTATAGAGCAGTGACGAAAGAGACAAAAGGAGAGGTGGCGACAAAGAGTGAAAGACAGAGAGCAGTGACGTAACAACAGAAGTAGGCACAGCAGGTAACAAAGAGATAGAGCAATGAAGTTACAAACAGTGAGACACACAGCGGGAACCAAGGAGACAGAAAGAGATAGACAGACAGACAGACAGACAGAGAGCAGTGATGTAAGACACAGAAGGAGAGACAGCGTGTGACAAAGAAATACAGCAGTGACGTAACAAGTAGAAGGAGTAAAAGCGGGTGGCAAAGAGAGAGGTCAATGACGTAATAAACAGAAAGAGTGTGAGAGAGAGAGAGAGAGAGAGAGACAGACAGACAGACAGACAGACAGACAGAGAGACAGAGAGACAGAGAGACAGAGAGACAGAGAGACAGAGAGACAGAGACAGAGACAGACAGACAGACAGACAAGACAGACAGACAGAACAGTGACGTCACAAAACAAAACAGCGGAACCAAGAAGAGAGAGAGAGAGAGAGAGAGAGAGAGAGATAGCAGTGTCGTAAGTTACGACTCGTAACAACCGTTACCAAGGGGAAAGGGCAGTGACGTGACAAACACGAAGAGGACAGGGGTGTTTTAATATACCTCGAGTTTTAGTTCCAGTTAGTATTAGTTTCACATACCAGGTGTTTTACTTATTATTAGTTTTAGTTATTTCGCTAAGTTTTAGTTTAGTTTTTATTAGTTTCACTTATTATTAGTTTTTACCCGCATATATAGGCGTACAGCTTACGCACCAACAACGATACACTCGCTGCAATCTATTTCTAATCGATACTTAAAATAGTCGCATACTCCACTAGTTTTAGGTCTACCATCTAAATTTAGTTCCGACATCCTATAAAATGCTAAAGATCGGAAGATTACCGAACGAACTGGTCTGATTATAAACGCTCATATCCAAAGATATGGATTATGCTAAGACGCTAGGTTTTCGTTGTGTGTTTTGGTTTAGGTTTTCGTTACGTGTTTTCGTTATTGTTAGTTTCAACTGCTTTAGTTTCAGTTTTTATTTCGTTATAGTTTTTTCCTATAGTTTTCGTTTTAGTTTTAGTTAACTATAACCTTTTGTTTTTGTTAACGAAGGTTTTCGTTTTAGTTTTAGTTAACTATAACCTTTTGTTTTTGTTAACGAAGGTTTTCGTTTTAGTTTTCGTTAACGAAAACACTAATACACAGCTGGCGAAAAGAGAGTAGAGCAGTGACGTAATAGAAGGAAACACAGCACGCAACAAAGAGAGATGGAACAGTGACGTAACCAACAAAGGGAGAGAAAGAGAGAAAGTGACACAGTGAGAAAGAGAGCAGTGGCGTAACAAAGAGACGAAGAGATAGCGAGTGACAGAGAGAGAGAGATAAACAACAGTGACGTAGCCAACAGCAGGAGATTCAACGGACAACAAAGAGATTATAGAGTGCTTTGACGTCACAAATCGAAGTAGAGATGACCGGCAAGAAAGTGAGTGAGAGAGAGAGAGAGAGAGAGAGAGAGAGAGAGAGAGAGAGAGAGAGAGAGAGAGAGAGAGAGAGAGAGTCGTGACGTAAGAAACAGAAGGATACATAGCGTTTAACAAAGAGACAGACATGCAGACAGACAGAGACAGACTTCGTGACGTAGGAAACAGAAGGATACATAGCGTTTAACAAAGAGAGACAGACAGACAGAGATAGACAGAGACAGAGACAGAGACAGACAGACAGACAGAGAGGGAGAGAGGGAGAGGGACAAACAGATCCCACAACGGATCACGGAAACAGAGTGAAAGCAGTGACGTAACAAACAGAAGCAGATAGCGGTCACCAAACAGAGAGAGAGAGGAAGAGAAAGATCAATCAGTAAGGTAATATTCATTTATTCGGTGTTGACAACCTTGACACGGACGCAACATTATTACAACTCCCCGTTTGTGAGAGTCGACAAACTATACTAGAGTCAAAACATATGGGATTAATGTTACTATTTCTGACGAAGTCCCTACTTATGATGTATAGGTTCTTATTCAAGGGTCCTAGGAATGAAGTTTCGGTCATCTTTTGGAGGGAATAAGAAGCCGTGTGGTCGAGCCTTGATGCTAAATATGGCATAACAAACAAAAGAAAAACAATACAGCGAGAGAGCAGTGACGCAACATACAGAAGGAGGGAGAGCAGTCAGGTCAGACAGAGAGACAGACAGACAGACAGAGAGAGAGACAGACAGACAGACAGACAGAGACAGAGACAGAGACAGAGACAGACAGAGACACAGAGACACAGAGAGAGAGAGAGAGAGAGAGAGAGAGAGAGAGAGAGAGAGAGAGAGAGAGAGAGCACTGATGAGACCAGTAGCAGGAGAGAAAGAGGATGATAACGGGAGCGATCAATAACTTAACAAATAGGAGAGACGTTACAACCTGGTACCAAAAAATGAGCAGTGACATAATCAACAGAAGAATATATATATATATATATATACTGTATATATATAAGTATATCGAAGACGTAGAAAATGTATATCGAAGACGTAGAAAAATGAGACACAGCGGACGACAAAATAGTAATGGAGCATCAACGAAATAAACGAAAAGTGAGAGAGATGCTGATAAAGAGAGCGCCCAGTGACGTAATAAAAAGGATACATAGCAATGACGCAACAAACAAAAGGAGACACTGCAGCGTTCGGAAAAGAGATAGAGACCAGTTACCTAAACAACAGAAGGCGAAATAGCTGGGACCAAACAGAAAGAAATCAGAGGCGTAGCACACAGATCAGAAGGTTAGACCGCGGGTGACAAAGCGAGACAGAGAGCAGTGACGTAACAAACAGAATTAGACATAACGGTACCAAATAGAAATAGACATAGAGCAGTGACGTAACAAACAGAATGAGACATAACGGTACCAAATAGAAATAGACAGAGAGCAGTGACGTAACAAACAGAATGAGACATAACGGTACCAAATAGAAATAGACAGAGAGCAGTGACGTAACAAACAGAATGAGACATAACGGTACCAAATAGAAATAGACAGAGAGCAGTGACGTAACAAACAGAATGAGACATAACGGTACCAAATAGAAATAGACAGAGAGCAGTGACGTAACAAACAGAATGAGACATAACGGTACCAAATAGAAATAGACAGAGAGCAGTGACGTAACAAACAGAAGGAGACACAGCGGTAGCAAAGAGAAAGAGACAGAGAGCAGTGACGTAACAAACAGAAGGAGACACAGCGGTAGCAAAGAGAAAGGGACAGAGAGCAGTGACGTAACAAACAGAAGGAGACACAGCAGTAGCAAAGAGAAAGGGACAGAGAGCAGTGACGTAACAAACAGAAGGAGACACAGCGGTAGCAAAGAGAAAGGGACAGAGAGCAGTGACGTAACAAACAGAAGGAGACACAGCAGTAGCAAAGAGAAAGGGACAGAGAGCAGTGACGTAACAAACAGAAGGAGACACAGCGGTAGCAAAGAGAAAGAGACAGAGAGCAGTGACGTAACACACAGAGAGAGCAGTGACGTAGAAAAATCGAAGGGTACCTAAGAGAGAGAAGGCAGTGACGTGGTAAAAATAACGAAGAGAGAGACAGACAGACAGAGAGACAGAGAGAAAGAGAGTGACAGAGAGTGACAGAGAGAGAGAGACAGACAGACAGACTGTTGGTCTGCCCAGAACAGAACAGACAGAGAGAGAGAGCGAGAGAGAGAGAGAGAGAGAGAGAGAGAGAGAGAGAGAGAGAGAGAGAGAGAGAGAGAGAGCCAAAGACAGAGATCAGTGACGTAACAGACAGAAAAAGACAGTAGGTACCAATGAGTGGGTACAATGAGTGACATAACAAACAGAAGGAGAGATAGCTGTAACCAGAGTTGTGTTGTCTCGAGACTAACGAGACGTGGCAAAAATAACGAAGGAGAGAGAGACAGACGGACAGGCAGACAGACAGATAGACACAAACAGACACAGACACAAAGAGAGACAGAGAGACCGATACACCCAAACGAATAGAAATAAGAAGAAGTAGAGCAGTCCCTTGAGCTAGCCCTGAGGCAGCCATGGGTATGAAGTGTTAGCGACTTCATTTTCTTAGCCTCTGACAGCCTCTGTATATGAGGGCGGGTGGCCAATCCTCTCCCTCACCGTCTCATCTTCCCACCGACAGTGTATACAGTCAGTGTACTAATCATAGCTGAGTTGGCTATGAGGTGCTCTTGGAACAGAAATCTCGAATCAAATTTTCTGTCCTGGTGGGGATTTGAAGTTTTGAACCCCCGACCTCTTGATTGACAGTCCAGCAATGCTAACCACTACACTATAGAGCACCCCTGGATAGAAGTAAACCAGTCGACTATTTGCATCCGTTACATTGTCCACAGAACAAGGAATTCAGCCAGTCCATTTCTTTCATCGTCTGTTCTTCCCATCCTGTACTTACTCTATATTGTCATCTCATTTCCAATCATTTTTGCCTCTGCTGTCGCTTTATGTTTTTTTCATTCTATAGTATATTGTTCTTTCTTTGTCCTTTTCTTTCGTTTTTGTCTTTCCATGTCGTTCCATCATGTATTGTTCTTTTACAAATCAAGTTTATATTGATTAATTGACTGATTGATTGATTGACTGATTGATTGATTGATTGATTGATTGATTGATCGATTGTGTTTCTTTCTTTCCGATCCTGCACATGTCCTGTTCTTCAACTGTCTTGTCCTATTCTCTCATTCACTTCCAAGCAGCTCCTGGTACATGGATGGACGGACGGACGGATGACGCAGATGGGGTTACCATGGTTATGGATGCATTATCGACTGAGGTCTTACAAGGCGATGGTCAGCGTTGACTCGGACAGCCCACTGCAGCCTTAGCAACAACAGCACCGGCCAGTCTCAGCAGCCGGCGGAGCATCAGCGGTCGGTGCCAGTGCGAGGCGGATGCGGGCTTCGGGCTGATGCAGTGCTCGCTCGCCAGGAGGGAGAGACAAGTGAAGCAGGCGTCTGCGTGGCTCCGATATTGATGACATCGACTGGAAGCAACCCAGCATCCGCAACCGGCGTCGCTATGGTAACGGATCTATGCGCCAAGCATCCTCCACAATTCCACTTCCGGGGTTCTTGTTGCTCCTTCTTATTCGACGCCGCCGGCTTTTTAGGTAAGTGCACTCAAATTATATAGCGCCTCTATTTGGAGGGTTTGGTAGCATTTAAAGTTGTTCTTTAGCGCTACAAGCTGGCAGGTTCGATACATCACACTGTTGGCTGCCGTGTAACGTAACGAGTAAATTGATAACTGCACTTTCTCTGTCAGATAAATGGATTTACAGTGGATGTTGACTGCTGAAGCGGAAAAGTTATAGCGCCATGTATTTATAATTATTTAAGCATGTCTCAGGTACGTACAGTCCTGTGTGTCAACATGAGTATTTGTGTGTTCATTTAGGCGTGTCAACATTTCAGCTACGTTTATTTGCGGGTGTTGTAACCATGCGTGTATCACTAGTAGATATATACGACATCTGTTTAGAAAGTGCCAGAATACATTATCACCAGCGGCTAATCATTAAGGAAGAGCAATGCGTCCATAAAACAGCGCCTTATCGTGAAAATATGAGCTACATAATAAGACACATACATGCATACTCGAACCCGTAAGACATTGTGTTATACGAAGTGTCGACGAGCTATCAACCAGGATAATTAGCCTCATGAAGTCTGTCTTTTTGGATGCGAAGGCGTCGTTAAGTAAACCATTGTCGTCGTCGTCATCGTCTACGTTGTCGAGATGCGCTCTCTAGCGATCGATGATCCTCCCAAAATGGCCGCCACCGCCGCAGACTACACAGGGACGACGTGCAGGAATTGTCTCCGCCCCTATAACAAACGCATGCAGTTCGAATGCAAGTTGATTTCCTATATCGATCACTGCAGAATATTCACTACAGATTTACATCTCACATGTATACATGTATATCTGTATCATTTGTATGCATCCTACATAGAATTGTATTTTTTATCTCTGTATTTATGTATGGTTTGGATAGGTGTCGTATGGGAATTGAATTTGCTTGAGAATTTCTGCTCGTTTTCACAACAAACTTCGTCGATATGCATGGCTCTGTCAGGTCAAGTGCATTAACCGGATACGCTACACGCCAAACTGCCACCGGGATTTCCCCTTTCTTTAATTATATATATATATATATATATTCTATATATAAAGAGAGAGACATGTCAGACAGACAGAGACAGAGAGACACACAGAGAGACAGAGAAAAAGAGAGAGAGAGACAGACAGAGAGAGAGAGCGACAGAGAGAGAATAAAAAGAGAGAGACACACACACACATACACGCACACACACAAACAGAGAGACAGACAGAGAGAGAGACAGAGAGAAAGAGAC
Organism: Aporrectodea caliginosa; assembly: GCA_020284085.1. Lineage (NCBI taxonomy): Eukaryota > Metazoa > Annelida > Clitellata > Crassiclitellata > Lumbricidae > Aporrectodea > Aporrectodea caliginosa. The sequence continues at coordinate 944,879 of JACEVL010000770.1, forward strand.
AGAGAAACAGAGAGACAGAGACAGAGAGACAGAGAGAGACAGAGCGACAGAAAGGGAGAGAAGAATAGGAAATATTCTTTCTCTTCTGTGTTGTCTAATTTCCATTTATTATATCCTATATATTCTGCTTCAAGGGGACTATACTCAGCGGCGCTCCCGACTCCAGCGCGGCCAAATAAAACTGTCATAAGATGAGAGAGAGAGAGAGAGAGAGGAAGTCTGAGAAGGGGTTCTAGAAAGGGAGCGGTGCGTCAAGGGGAGGCCATTCCAGATCGAGAGGCCTACCACCGAGAAGGCACGGTTCTCCTTAGTGTATAGGTGCGAGCAAAAGGAACAGAGAGGATACCTTGTTCAGCTGAACGGAGAGAGCGCGAGACCCGAGCACTAAGGGTATAGGGCTATAGAGCTCGCTATAGGGTAGGCAGGAGCGAGGCCCAACTAGAAGCGACAGACGAATTAGCCTCTCCCCCAACTCTGTGTTGTCTAATTTCCAATTTGAAAAATTATGAGGCAAACAAGAGCCCAAAATATATTCTGCTATCAATGCTCAAACTATACACAGCGGCGCTCCCGACTCCAGCGCGGGGAACTTACGACTGTCGTTAGGAGCTTCTTGCCTTCCGCAATTTCTCCCCTCTGTACCATTGCCAGTATAGTACAAGGCTCTGGCCTTGGACCTACTGATTTTGTCATAGCCATTTATAGCCTTAAACCTAAATACAGGAAAACCGTCTCACTAAATGTGCCGACAGATCTACTTGCTGGCTATACCTGCATTGAGAAGGCACGGTTCTCCTTACCATATCTCTAGGTGCGAGCATTAGGAATCTTAAAGGAACAGAGAGAAATCTTCAGCCGAACGGAGTCCAAACCTAGCGCGAGCCCCGAGCACTAAGGGTGATGGGATTGGCTATAGATATTGACTAGAAAATCCATGTCGGCTAGGTTTTTGAGGCCCAGCACGGTCCAGTGACTGACGAATGTTAGAGCTATCGCATATACTTTATCGATCCGCTGTTTGGTGGGGAGCCAGTGGAGAACATAAACGCCTTATCGGTATTCTGAGAAGAGATGTGTTCAGGCTTCCTTTCTTCTGGGTTGCTGACAAACACTGTTCTGCAGATCGTTCCACTCTTTTCCGGCATTCTCTTAAACCCTTGCCGGGCAGTGGGGGGCTAATATAATAAAGCACATTTTTCACAGATCTGATGGTTCAGCCGAAATCATCCCATAAGGAAATGCTCAAAATTTTAAGCTTAACGCTCCCCAACAACTTCGGCGCTAAAAATTCAACCCCACTCAGACATTCAAGTATGGGAATAACTATATATTCTACTCGATCCGCTGCTTTGGGGAGCCAGTGGAGAATGTGGCGCATATATATCTAGAGATGTGGTCAACTTTGGGTGTGCGGCCAATAATGCGGGCTGCAGATCGTAGGGCGCGATCCAGGCAGCTCAGTCGGGCAGCAGGGAGGCCAGTGAGCAACAGAGAGCAGCAGTAGTCAAGTCTGGTAACAACGAAAGAATGGACAAGGTTACAAGGATAGCCTGAGCGGTAGGAGTAAGGGGGCGAGCAACAGTGCGTATACATGTAGTACAGTTGATAATAGCAAGCACGGCTGAGTGAGTGAATGTGAGGAGCAAAAGCGAGCATATGGCACGCTGATATAGTTGCAAGCTTAATGTTATGATGGAATGATGGTTTCACAGTGGAGCAAGCGTGTATACATATATTTGTATAAAGTCTGTGTATATACGCTCTGTTAGTATCTATATGCCATGTATGAAGTAGCATGTGCACATGTATATATATATACATATATATATATATACATGTGCATATATATACATATGCATATATATATATATAGTGCATGTGTATATTGTAGGCAAAGCAATGGCGTCCGGCGCCGTGTGCTCTCTTCCGTTCTCTTACTTCCGGTTGTCGACAGAGGGCGTCAGCGACGTCGTGACTGGCATTTATATCCCACTACAATCGCACTGATCGCAATATCGCTTAATTTATTAATTTAATTCGTGCACATCAGGCAGGTGCGAATAATTACCGTATATATATATATATATGATATATATATATCGCGCGCACACGCGCACATACATACATATGTATGCATATGTAATATATATAATATATATCCTCTTGGAGGGATGACGTGCTTCTTGGCGTGTTTCTGTCGCTTAATTAATGCGTCATAGAATTTTTGTGTCCTACATTACACCGCATTACCGAGGAATAAGTGTCATTTATTTCACTTTTGCTGCGCAAAATGCCTAGCGAGCGGAGAAAGTTTCAAATACTCGATCATGCGCTGTAATACTTTCGGCTTTCTATTGATCCTTTGGCGCCTCCTATTTCGACGGTTCGTGCGTTATCCAACGTTGAGCATTCTATGGCGTGCCGAACGCCTGGCATTACAGATTCAACCTAATCACGTTAGTGCACAGATTCGTCGCTCGCTTCCAGATGGCGCTGCGTTTCGCGCCGAGAGGAGGCGCGAACGTTTTGACGGCAGACGTTGTCTAATCTGACGTTCTGAAATCATTGCGGTCGAGTTAAACATCTAATGCGATGAATTATTTAAATGATTCGAGCAGCATGTGTATAGACGAATGAAATTCATAGAAAATTCTGATCGAAAAGAGGCCGAAACGCATTCGTCGAAACGGATGGAAGGATCATGATGCAAGTCCAGGTCATCCTGCGTGTGGTGAATGGGTTAAAATAAGAGTCACGCAACCAATTATAAGTAAGATATATTGAGTTTTTTATAGACCGTTTTAAATAGATGAGATGATGAAATGGTGTCAGGTCATAAAGAAAGTATGTCATTTACAGGCACCATCTCACACGTTTCTTCAATTCAAGTCCCGAGATATTCTATCCCCCCCTAAAGCATATCCCCCCGGATGGAATAAACCTGGATTAGAGTATCCGGGGGATAAACCATTCTATCCCCCATCGTCATACGCATCACGATAGCCAAGACGAAAATCCAGTCAAAATCACCAAAAACGAAGTAAATTAATTTCAGGTCGACGTACAAACTAAAGATACGCAACTTAAAATGTTTTATGTGTACAATAAATCCAAACAGTACGGCTGAATACACTTAGAAACCGCCAAAAATGCAAACTAAACCGAATACTCCATTTCGCTAAGGGGTATACTCATGTATGGGGGTACTCTATTTTGTGACACCGGTCCAGGACGGGCCGCCGAGATGACCAACCAAGTGCAGCAACAGGGTTGGCAGGAATAGAAAGTATGCAAATACTGGGCATAGCAATAACTGAACATCTCAGCTTTGATTCACATGTTAATAACATTTGCATTACCGCCAGACAGTCGATGTATACGCCATCCGGGTATTGGCCGCCCATGGAATAACCGGACTGAATGATGTTGTGCGAGCAACTGTACGGTGTTGAGGATGCTTCAGTCGACTCCCCGCTTGGTGGGTTTCATTAGTCGAGAGGGTCGTGAAAGACTCCAGGCAGTATCGAGGAGACTGGTCAGAGCACGGTACCTTCCCGACTCTCAACAAAGCTTCGAACAGCTTTTCAGTGCATCGACTCCCGACTGCTCTCAAGCGTCATTAATGACGCAGCTCATGTTTTGCACGAACTGTTACCTCCCATAAAACTGACAAGCTATGCCATGCGACCTCGCGCAAACACTAGAATAATTATCCCAGCAGCAGATATATACATTAGCACGGAAAACCTTTAAAATCAAGATGATTAATTATAAGGATGATTCATTCACGATTTCTTAAAACTTTCATGTACACCAAAGTGAGGTTAGCAGTTGCATGGTTGAATAAACTTACTTACTTAATACTTACTTACTTACTTACTTACTTACTTACCTGCAATGTACCTAGACGCAACCCTTACAGCAGGGTCTGCCTATGCGTATAGATAGAATGCTGTCAGACGTAAATTAGTGTGTGTACAGAACATTCTCCGTTACGGTGGAGCATTGCAGCTAACCAGAATACGAAAATCTCCGATTGCAAACTACAGCCAATGACTTTCCATCGCTTATCAAGTAATACAAGTCCACGCATCGCATAATTTATCTCCGTATTAGTCATCTCAAAATTATATCTCAAGATATTTGTCTCATAAATTTCAACAATAGGCCTAAGCATGCATCTCCTGGTCGCAGACATACAGTTGTCTGAAAATTGCTAGACTAAAGTTGTCTAACAATTTTCGTTCCACTAAAAGTCTCATTTGATAATAGCATTGTCTGGCTGCATGCGTCGGATTTCATGGTAGCGTTCCATAGCAGTGGCTATATTCACCAACAACATTTGACACAATTTAATTCAATTCTAGTTCATAAATAGATAAAATTCTTAATGAAAACCAATAAATATACCGTATAGCAGTACATGTTCCATTACTTGTAGTATGTATCATGTAGGCCCTATGTATGTATGTATGTATGTATGTATGTATGTATGTATGTATGTATGTATGTATGTATGTATGTATGTATGTATGTATGTATGTATGTATGTATGTATGTATGTATGTATGTATGTATGTATGTATGTATGTATGTATGTATGTATGTATGTATGTATATGTATGTATGTATGTATGTATGTATGTATGTATGTATGTATGTATGTATGCATGTATGTATGTATGTATGATGTATGTATGTATGTATGATGTATGTATGATGTATGTATGTATGTATGATATATGTATGTATGATGTATGTATGTATGTATGTGTCTATTTACATACGTACTTATGCATGTACGTATACGTATATATACATGTATGCCTATATTCATGCGAGCATGTAGGCGGTTCACTTGATGGCCATCCTGCCTGTGTGTACATCTTGTTTTGTCGTTGAACGAACTCGCAATGAAAGCAGCTGCGTTCTAGGCGTACACTCCGTACAGTGAGTGAATCGATTTCTTTTCATAATGTTGGTGATTGATGTCTTCTGCGAAATTAATCTACGGCCTTTCTTTATGATCGAACTACAATGCATCCGGCGAAATAGACGTCATTAGTAGGCCTATCCATCGAACGTCGTTTCATTTCTCTGATGTTCCATGTGTTTGGCTACTTCTCGTTTCAGATAACTGGAAATTAGCTGGGATCGCTCTCCATCTGGTACTAGCGATCAGGCGACGTCTTCGGTGATGGTCGACGATGTCCCATTCCAACGCAAGAATTAGGGGATGAAATTTCTTTAGTTGTTGACACAACGGTGACCAGATACAACGCTGGACTCTGCTCAAAAGAAACTATAGATAGGCCTATCACCGTAGAACTATTGCGCAGTTGCAGACTGATTAAAGATATTGCAATATGGCTGACTGGAAGAAAGGATATATACACGTTAATAAAGGAATGACAGCGTGTGACGTCCATGGTTTATGATGGAACATTTTACCGGAACAAATTCCGTCCAGCACGTCAGAAGCGTTACTTTGCAATTAGGCGACAAATTAGTAATGCAATTTGCAAGGACTTGATCGATGCTCTGAGAAGTCTTCGCCTGAGACAGTTTCATTAAAATTGCATGGCCTGGTTGACCATCGCCGGCCATTGATCAATCCATTTGCAAATGACACACGTATAGGAATGCGGAAAATCAAGGTTTTGTCAAGAACACGTATACGAACAGAATTACCTAGCGATTGCTTTATGATAGGTTGTGGTGTGTTGTTGAAAGCGAGTGCCACGTTGTGGATAGTCAACTGAATATAACCGGAAGTTGGTGAGAACGACTCAGGTGAATAACGACTCATGTTGTAACGCAACTACATAGACTAAAATATCAAGGTATTTTTTGGGTCGAAATCTTAAACAATCTCGGATATGTGTTGCATTCTATCGCATGTATGATACCTGATTGAAAACTTTAGGAAAAATCGCCACCAGAATTTGATGAGGTTAAGTCTATAGCTTAAGTATTACTTCTGTCTGTCATCTTATGAGTCAAGGCTTTGTCTGTGTCAGCATCAGTTCCATGTACCGTACAGGATTCAAGCGGAACTGCTGTTTACGCGAACTATGTTTAGAGTCACTTTGGATTTATACAGGGCTTGGTTAGGTAGAGACCAGTTCGAGTCTACAGACGTTGGAGAACAATCTGCCATTAGGTTTGTCGCCAAAAAATGGGCCCTTAAAGACTTGTACTGCTTACAAGAACCTTAATCCCGTTCAGTAGGACAATTGTAACTCTGCGTACTTTATATCTTCGGAACCTCGTCCACATTTAAGATGGATCGTCTCTTCAAGTCCGTACTGAGCATTCGCGAACTTAAGTTTCGTATGGACGATGACTACGTTGATCGACTGAGTCGCCAACACACGGTCATCATCCTCGTCTGCTTTGGGTTTATCGTAACCACAAAGCAGTTCGTCGGCAAGCCCCTCAACTGTTGGTGCCCGGCCCAGTTCACGGACAGCCACCGAGACTACGCCGACTCGATCTGTTGGGTGAGCAACACTTACTTCCTTCCGATCGAGCAGACGATTCCTGGAGAGATGTTGTCGAAGCAGAAGAACCGTCAGATGATCAGCTACTACCAGTGGGTTCCTCTGATCCTTCTCTTCCAGGGACTGCTCGCCTTCGTACCGTGTCTCCTCTGGAGATTCGTCAACAAGAGGTCCGGCATCAACATGGCGGCCATCATGGACGCCTCGCGTCACTGCTCGCAGGCACACTACCTCGAGATCCGTGAGAAGGCTATCCGCTACATCGTCAACCAGATGGACCGCTACCTGTTGGCTCAGAGGGAGTATCGGACCGGGTGCATGGTCCGCATCAAGCATGTCGTTGCCAAGTTCTGCTGCGTCGTCGGCGGTAAACTGTACGGCAACTACCTCATCACCGGTTACATGGCCATCAAGTTGCTCTACCTCTTCAACGCCATTGGCCAGCTCTTCCTACTCGAGATCTTTCTGAAGATCGACTACCACCTGTACGGAATACACATCGTCGAACGGATGATCCGCGGACAGGACTGGAGCCACTCCGAGCGATTCCCGCGCATCACACTCTGCGAATTCGAGATCCGACACCAGTCACGGGTGCACAACTACATCGTCCAGTGCGCACTGACGATAAACCTCTTCAACGAGAAGCTCTTCATCTTCATCTGGTTCTGGTACGTCTTCCTGGCCATCATAACGTCCATCAACTTCCTCCGATGGCTCTTCCGTGCCCTCTACTGGCCAGGACACGTTCAGTACATCCGCAAACAGCTGCGAGCCTTTGACGCCACGCAGCGCGAGGCAGGCATCCTGGCCAAATTCGCAGAGAACTACCTGCGCCGAGACGGAATGTTTATCGTGCGACTGATAGGGATCAACATGGGCGAGGTCGTCGCCGGTGAAGTCATCTGCGGACTCTGGAACAACTACAGTCTCGAACGCAGGTCCATCGCGGAAAAGAGCGGACGAAAAAATGTCGCTAAAAGTAGAAGTAGCACCACAGGTCAACGATTAGAAGTCGTCTAGTGTCGAATCTATGAACTAATTCAAAGAATTATTCATAGCTCAGACCCAATAATTGTACCATGTCCATTTAAAAAGAAACGTGTAACGGCAGGTTCACTTCTCATTCGGCTTTCATCGTCACTTTTGGAGAAACAAAACCTTCGAATTGTACTCGACCTAAAGTAAATGACGATTCAGCCGGAACAGTTGACTTCCACCCAATTTGGAAAGAAATATGGCGGCCATTCGATGTCGTGAATCGCTTACTGTGAAGTCCTTGGATAAATCCGACATTTATACATAGAAAATTAGATGTCCTAGGCTTCTACTACCGTGGCTCATCGATGCCAGTGTTATGAAATATTTTTGTCCAGAGAAAATCTTTAAAGTTGATTCAGTTATAGACGAGACTGTCGTTTCCCCCGTTTTTTAACGCACAATGAACATCATTTTATAGTACTTTGAATCGTCAGAAATAGGTCGCATTTTAAAGTTAGATTTCAACTAAGTAAGTAGGTCTAAAGACTGCTTTGATAATTATAGTGCAACGACAATGAGCTGATTGTCACGACTTAATGTAAACTTTATAGTTCGCTGATTTGAAGTTTACAGCGAACCGATTTATATTAGGTTGGTGAAATTGTGCCTAAATAATTTAAATCTAATCTATTGAATTTTTGGCGATGGTTGAACTCATTCTATTGATAGGATGTGACAGAAAAATACAATCAGATGCAGACAAAGAAGGATCAGATACACAGAGATAGAGAGAGAGACAACAGACAGACAGACAGTTCCAGAGAGAGACAGAGAGAGACAGAGAAAGAGAAAGAGAAAGAGAGACAGGCAGACAGACAGACAGACAGACAAAGAGAGAGAGCCAGAGAGAGAGAGTCAGGCAGACAGACAGACAGACAGACAGACAGACAGGCAGACATACAGAGAGCAAAACTGACTCAGAGACACCACACCAGTTGAGGTAATGGTATTAGCCTAAATGGCCAAAGCGTGCATTTCGATGGAGATGTGACAACATTAGAGACTCTGATGAAACCTGCATTCCAGACGCCGCTGTGGACTTGGGTGCGTATGTAAACACTGATATTTATACATATACATAAAGCAGTAATAATTATATGCGCACATATATTATCTCAATTTGTCAGGAGACGTTTCAGATAGTAATTTCTAGTTTTATGAATGTAGAGTCTAATTACAATAGGACGTATGTTTGGTTCAATTTCCGACTAGAGCATAAAATTGACTTTAAAAATAAATATTGTGCGACAACATTTTAGGCCCATTAATAAATTAATGTAGCAGAAAATTAGACCTGCCAACAGGCTTTTCTGCACAAAAACACAGCGGAAGTAAGATATGAGCTATAAGAAGTCGCCCCATAAATTTTACAGTTAGCAGATTATCGTTTGTATGTTCGGTTAATGCAGCTGACGGACCTGGAAGTAATGTCCAGCTGCTGTAATGTCCAGTTGATGTTGCTTGCTGCTGCACTCTTGCTTGGAGGCATGGATGCAGAAGTCGGGCTGCGGAAGCTGCCGACACTCGATCCATCTTCTTTACGCGGACTAAGCTGTTTCACCACACCGCCGCGTTTACCAAGATGGATGTCATATATGTAGCACATATATTTATATATACGTGTATATATACATATGATATGTATTTATATATATATATGCAGTTATGCGCGTATATTAACAAGAAATCGCAGTCAGACGTAAACTTGCATTCCTTATATATGTTCGTAGTTCAGATAAACACTTTGAGATAAAGTAGATACGCATGTGTGTCTGTGGATGTCGTGCAAACAGACAACCATACCGACAGAGACACACATGCACACAGACAGACGAAGGAACGGAGAGACGGACAGACAGTGACAAAGAGACAGTCACGAAGACATGCAGAAGACAGTCGACGACACGCGAACGTATGAAATTCAAATTGCCTGTTTTAATTAACAACGTAGGCTTAATTATTTACATTTATAACTGAGAACTATCAGATTAACTTGAAACATGTTTTTGTATCGCTTTTTATACGGGTTTATGTTTGATTTGTTGCATAATATGCTAAGAGTGAAGAACTTTAGTTTGTTGTTAAAAAGCAGTTTAAATATAGTATTGACCGCCTACTGAAAATTGGATGTTTAGAACGTTAAAACTCAATGTATCTGTGTTCTCTGGTACGTTTGATCGTTTGTTCATTCATTCGTTAATTCATTTATTCAATCATTCGTTCATTCATTCATTCGTTCATTCGTTTTTGGCTCGCCCATATCCTTTTTCGTTCAGTTAAATCTATCTTTTTATTGCTCGATACAATTCTCCCTGATCCGGGATTACTTCCTGACAAGGTGGCTATGTCTCGCCCGAGTATTTGCAGAGCTGCAGTTGGTGAATATGTGACATGAAGCTGCTTGTTGTTTTGATATTCGAACTCTGTCTCTGAACATTTCATCCCTCGAAAACACTCCTGCCATCTCCACACGGAATCATCCATGGCTTCTGCAATCAATCTCTTCTCATCGTCAGAAATCTTGTTGGAAAATAGAGACTAGAGAGAGCTTTGTTTATCACGGCATACTGTTTGCTTCTCTTCAAAGGAAGCAAATCATCTATACAGGAGAGTCACTAAACACTCGACACGCTATCCTTGCCTTTGATTGTTCTCTTCCACTCTTCCTCCTACTCCGTATTCTTTCAACTCCTCTTTTTTTCTCCTACCCCTCCTCCTTCTCCCCTCCTCCTACTTTTCCTTCTCATGTTGTCTTGCTCCTTTCCTTGCAATGCTTGCTCCTCTGTTTGTCGCTATATCTTTAAGCCTATTCACTTCTAACTCTGTCATTTGGACTCATTTCTACACTGAATCCTACATGTCCCTCTATTTGTATCTATACATCTATCTTTAACAATAGCCTATCTCTATAACACTTCTGCTGAGTGCTGACCGCTCATAATTTGGTTTGAGAACTTTGCAAAGCATGTGTTTCTTTAGGCCCTACCATTGTCTATTAAACGCTATTTGTCCTTCCAACGTTTGATTCATGCTTCAGTTATCATAACTTAGACGAATCTGAACTTAGCAAGACGACTGCAGAGATATGCGCTTCAAGTATAAGTCTGTATAAAGCGGTGAGCGATATCTAATTGCAGGAAAGTGACTCGACAGATTAAGGCGATAGGCTAGTTGATTCTTAGGCCTATTGTCGTTTGATATTAAGTCTTATGTGACAGTCGGATAGTGAGCAATACAATAGATCTACGTTGGATTAGTAAACTGATAAACAAACACTAGACAAACAAATTATATTGAAGCTGTTTAATTAAACTGGCGACAATTGAGCAATTTGCGTTTTACTGTTACACAATGTCATGGCGGAAGCAACGTCATAATTATGATTCTCAAGGTACAGAGGTTACGGACTTAGCCTAATGTTGAGACTTGCGAGTTATGAAGCGCCTTGATGAACAGGAAACCTTACTTCGAAGATCTATGAAGCGTCAATCCCAAGGGTCTGACCAGACAAGTGTTGTGAGGATTACGAATCCAAGTGTACGGGATACACTGCTATGCCATCAATGGAAGCCACGGACTCAGATCTCGGCCATACGATAAGGGAGTCCCGCGGGAACAGATGATTCGTAGTCCCGTAGGCCTGGTGTCCGGTCAGGCATTTAGACGTAGCGCTCGTCTCCTGCAGAAGCCTAGGTTTGATTAAGCTCAAATGAACCCTCGGAAACTGTAGAGCCCAAAGAGTTTCTAACCTCTCTTCTCTATACCATCGGTCTGGGACCATCCCTTTCAGCTAGCCTCACGACAGCTCGTGTATTCGCTAGAGGACGACACGAGCGTGACAAAAGCACCAGACATGGATCGATGGTATCACTTCAGAACTACTTCAAGGAGGAGGAGAAAGTCCGAGAAACAGTAACTGTTGTTAAAGCCAGTGGCGTAAATCATGTCCCCCAAGTTTTGACTTAAGCCCTTGTGTCCCCCAAAAAATCCGGCCCTTGTAGAATCTGTCCCCCCACCAAAGTTATGTATAGATTTTCCCCTCTGGTTAAAGCTAGGCCTATGCATTTAACTTCCCTTGTTACAAAGATTCAACAAGAGGAAGAAATGGGCAAAATCGACAATCGTCCATTATATAAGGTTGGGTAGGAATAAATTGAAGGGTTCAGAGCAATAACCAGTTATGTCGACATACCACTTCTTTGCTAAAAAGTATGCCAGTGTGCGTGGAATATAGTAGCCTAGTGTATTTACCCTGCAAATTTCGTCCAGATCCGAATATTTTTGATAGTCATTTTTGAAAAACAAATATGTCAACATAACATGGAATTGTGCATCCGGCAGTATTCTACCATTACTCCATTGCAATATCCAGGTATGATAACAAAATTGTCGTTTTCTTGTAATCTTTGTATTAAAACCGGCGCAACAGACAGGTTATTTGACATACCCGGTTATTGTCACGTACTTGCTCTAAATTGGGCTATATATCCGTGCTATAAAGAAAATAATGTATGTACTGTTACCTTCTTCTTGCACGATTTCCGTACTGTGTAATAGTGTGACTGTTTGGTGCAAGAATAAGGTATGTCGACTAACACCAAATGACATGGTTGGTACGCAGCTGCTAGAAAACAAACTTTGTCTACATACCCTGTTACTGCACCCGTAATTATACTGATGGTAGTAGATTTCGTTTATTAAAAATACTAAGTTGACATACCGCAACTTGTTTACATGGGATAATGAAGGTAATGAAATTAAAAACTATAAGTTTATGCCTTTAGTCAGATTGAGTTAAATCTTAAAATCACCGAATAGTCCGAAATAGAACCCTAGAGATGAAATTGTGGTCATCTTTTTTGGGCAGTTCAAATTCATGAGGCCTAGGGCGCAGAGCATATGGCCTACGTACGGTCGGAGGAAAGAGGCCTCTAAGCACATGTTGAAAGTTCCGGTTGACCGCTTGAAGGAGTCTAACGTCTGCATCTTCCATCATTCGGTCTAAATCCTGGTGTTCAGGAGGGAGGTAGCCCAGTCGTTTGGCCCTTAGCAGGAAACGTTGGAGTTTTTGACGGTCGTTTGCGGTAGTGAATCCCCACCAAGCGGGAGAGGCATACAGAAGGCGAGAGATGGTAGTTGCACGTGCAACTTCATGGAGCGCAGCTGGAGGGAGACCGTGTGCCCTGAGGACTCTGAGAGCGTGAAGCGAACCAGAGCATGCACTTAGAATCCTGTTGACATGGGAAGAAGCACTAAGATCGTTTGCAATAGTCACTCCGAGTATGAGCATTGATGTTACTCTCACGATTTCCAAGGTAGGTGGGTCAGATGTTCCTTTGTCGCGTCGACGGTGGATGATCATTTCCTGAGATTTGCTCTCATTCAGGTGTTGGTGTTGACAATAACCGGGTATGAAGCAAATTGTCGTGTAAAAAACAATAATGTTATCTATTGCATTGCATCATGCAAGGTTTTCGTTAAAGACAACAATACTTACACGGTGCTTCAAACAGCTTGTCGATATGTGGTCTAATAGCTAAGATACAACAGTTTGAAGTATCAGATCTTTGAAGCCATTTTCCCAAAACTCATAATTTCAGACATACCTGGTTATTGCTCTGAACCCTTCAATTATCTTCAAAAATTACAGAGCATTCCCGGAAAGTTTTCACCAAAATGATACAAAACAGAACGAGGCAGTAGGTTAAGTGGAGAGAGCCCTTGGTCCCTTGAAGAAGAACAAACCGAGTTCAAGTCAGGAAGAAGCGCAATTCATCAACTATTCACAATGAGAAAGATTCTTGAAAAAGCATTTATCAGTTTCACAAGACTTCAAACAACCCTTCGATGGAATGCAGAGAGTGATGCAAAATGTAGGAATACCAGCACAATTGATCAAACTTGTACAAGAGATATCGAAAATCATCAGCTACATGTAGCCTGATGTAGGTGCCATGAAATATAGATAAAGTGATCAAAGAATGACCACCCTCCTATGGTCACTTGAAAACGGGAGTACGACAAAGATGTATATCCTATTCCCATACTTCTTACCCTGGTGTGTAGGCCTATATTCGTTTATTTGAAAAGAGACAAATCTGGTGTTTAAAGCATTAAACGTAATGTCACTGAGCCAGGTCAGCTTTAACAACACCGATGTAGGAATCAAATCAAATGGAGGGATGATTACTATATAATTTATAATCTCCGATTTGCTGACGACATTGGCCTCCACACTGGAAGCGGACAAATGAAGAACTCCAGAGTAGGCCTATCATTAGCCTGCACAGATAAACGAAACCAGTAGCAGATTCGGCCCAATGATCAACGCAGAGAAAACAAAAACAATGATTTAATTTTTAACTACTACAATCCATCAGATGTAGGCCTATTAAGCAAGTAGGCCTACACAGGCTAAACTCGAAGAACAATAATCTATATAAGAGGACTAGACTAAGTAGGGTAACCGCTGATGGCATCAACGAAAAGGACATACAAAGGAGATTTGGACGCACTTCACGAGCATTTGAAAAAAGGAGCAAAGAATTAACAAAGAAAACCAAGACAAAATAATACGAGACGATGACACAATCGATTTTCCTATACGGAGGGCTGGCGCACGGCCTTCTAAATAAATGGCGTCAGGAACATCCTGCTGCTGCCTATAATGATGAGAAATGTCAATACCATTACGATTACTGCCTGACCGCCAGAGGCGCTGCTCTGCAACTTATATCGACGACATCCAATACTTTCCTGTCCTGTGCATTGACGGGAACAGTTTCCGGAGACCGCAAAATAATAAATGTGAGGATGAGGATATCAAAATATCCATTAAAACTCGTTTTATTGCAGTTTAATTTGCTCTTATAATACAGGAATGACTTACTGCAAGACAGAGCATATTTTAATTTGCCTATATAGATGGTTGTGATTGTAGAGTTTACTAGTCTCGGTGTGCGTGGTTAGCTGTGTAGACGTGCGCCACGGGTGCGGGCCGAATCCACGAAACCCGAATCCCCGAAACGAATTTCGGCCGGATCCCCGAAATTGACTTTTTAAGTCCGACCCGAATGAATATAATTGACAAATAAATATGTGAATAGACAGTATATCAATATACATCAAGGCCACGCTAGGTCTGTGTCATGTTTACAATTTAACTCTGAATACCCTTTTGGAGTTCGGCCGCTTTCTAGAAAACTGTTTTCGGGAATTCGGGCTTTTGTGTATTTTCAGCGGTTTCGGGGAGTCGGGTTGATCCTGTGCGCACACTAATCCTTGCGACAGGTCTAGTTTCCACCAATAATTACTCGTCATTATAATCTGCGACTCCGCCCTCATGATTTCACTTTGCCGTCTAGGGATGATCGAAATTTCATACCTATAGTACTTTATTGTGTATTAGGCTAAACAATCAGTTTCTTTAGCAATAGGTCTCAGTCATTAATACATTCCTAACCCTCTTATCTATTTGACTATTATTTTTGTTCAATCGATATTTAAACTGTTAATTTTGTAATCTTGTTGCGTTTGTGTCAACGAGTTGTGAAATAAAGGAATAGTAGTAGTAGTAGTTTATATTCTGTAGTTAGTTGTGATCGAAAATTTGGTTTATACTCTTACGTGGATGTTAATTATTTACCCGATAGAATCTTGTTTTGCCGCGTTAATGCTCTGTCCAACGCGCTACACTGTTGGATGTCTTCTAATCGCCTTGTACCAATTTCTTCTAAGACTGAACTCACTTGGTTGGTACTCACCAACAACTTACTTAGCTTGACTGCCTGTCTTGCTGAGAGCTTTCCCAATTTCATTTTCTTGTCTAGTGGTCTTGGTGTTATTCTGGACAGCACTCTTACCTTTTCTGCTCACATTTCAAACCTTATCCGCACCTGCTACTTCCAGCTGAGACGACTCAGAGCGATACGACGTTGTGTTTCCTCTTCCACCTTTACTTCTATCGTTCATGCCTTCATTTCCTCTCGAATGGACTACTGTAATTCCCTTTTCATCACCCTTCCTAAAGTCCGTCTATCTCCTCTTCAATCTGTGTTGAATGCTGCTGCTTGACTGATAACTCATACTTCATACCTTCTTGCATATTTCTTCTTATATGTTTGACCACCTGTGCACATTAGCTACCCCTTTTGGCTGATATTTAACTTCAGGTCCTTGTACTTATCTACCGACCCTTTTCTGGCTTAGCCCCTAAATACCTCTGTGATCTCATCCGCCTGCCAACCTCAGCCACCTCACTTGACCGATTTGAACTCTTTGTCCTTTGGGTGAGGACTGCCATGAACAAATGTGCTTTTGCTTTTATTGGCCCGCTCTATAGAGCCAACTTCCTTCCATGACTCGCACATTGCTTCAAGCTGAGGGCCTCCCTGCATCCTTTCGCTGCGTAAAGACAGACATTTTCTCGGGGTCTCTCGCACTGGAAGTGCCTGTGATCGGTGTAGCATTGAGTGGCGCTATATAAATTTACAGATACAATACAATGTCCCCTTGAGCAGTTCTGTGGTGTGATCACTTGCTTGAATGAGGAAACATTTTCCAGATTTTTGTTTATATGTCCACTACTTAATTTAGTGTGTTCACCATCATACGTTTTTTGTCCTTTACTCATTGTTTTCTTACTTGGGATTTCTGTTGTGGTATATCTCAACACTCGAATCTACCTTAGTCTGAAGCGACCATACTATTTACACGATGATGATTGGCTGCAAGATTACTCTGCAGTTTATTATTCACAGTTAATGTGTGCAATAGAAAAAGGTTGAGCTGTGACTAGTATTATATTGCCTCGTTAGTTTCAGGAAATCTTTTGGAAGCTTTTCGACTGATTGTTCGGCTCTGCATTACAAGAATCTTATTCAGAATATCTACAACACAAAATGGCTGCTGCAGATTCTCAGAAAGTAGGTTGCCGAGTGCTTTCATGTGATATTTTAACCAATCAGTACTATGTACCAATCTATACAAATGTGTTTGTGTGTGTTACAAAGTTTCAAAATAGTGAATGTGATGCACATTTAAATATTTGCAGAAATGTTTGTTTAGCTATAATTGTTGCCACTTGTAGAGTTGAGGACTTGACCAGAAAGAACTATTCAGTAGACATGATGAAAACTGCCATTCATTTATATATATAGAGCATTTATTACATGCTCAAAGTCAGTTAATGAAGTGTGAATGAGTGATTCGGTAGCGCCATGGTGGGGTCATGTAGAGTGAGTCAATCAATATTCGTTTATTCAATTTTACAAGTTGACATCTGTAGACGCTGCAAAATAGCTGGCATTGACAAGCCGTAAGCCAAAAGAATCACACTTGCATGTTTAACTTGCGTTTGCGAACATTTGTCAACAGGACTTGACAGAGACCGTGGCTAAACATTACAATGAACTGCAAGAGGCTGGATTGGAGGAACGTACCCAGAGTCGAATTTTTTATCAAAGAAACTTCAATAATTGGATCAAGAGTATGGCAATAGGTTAGTATCTATGTTTGTATATGAATCATTCATTCGTCACCATCTGTACTGCCCTTAAATTGGTGACCCTAATTAAGTGGGACTCTGGTTCCGTTTGGGTCTACCGGTTGTTTCCCAATACTCTGTTAATATTTTATGTTAATCTGTAATTTATTTTGTTAACTTTTTTAAGATTCAGTAAATGAAGAATAATAATGTATTGGAGTATTTGTGTCATGCCTTCTCAAGCTTCCCTGAAAATCATTAGTTTATCAAGTTTGCTACTAATATAGATTGTAAGGCATAAACTTTTAATATTAGTGCTTTGATTGAATTTCATTTAAATCAGAGGAAATGTTAAGACAGTGAGAATGTCCATATTTTAGTGCTTGGGATGTTGTTTTGTTTCAGCGGATGTTTTGTCCAAGTTGAGGCAGAAAATTGGACAGAGGGTGCCAATTTCTGTTTTAGACCTTGCCTCTGGAAAAGGTGGAGACATGTTGAAGTGGAAGAAGGGAGACATTAACCACCTAGTCTGTGCAGGTTGGCTGATAGAGTTATTTGATATTGATGATATTTTTTTGCTTTTTAACGTAATTGGTACTGGAACATGCACCAAAAACAAATGTGTGTCTGAATGTGATTCAGCAATTGATATTGATTAATAATGTTTGATGATTGATAGAATGATTAATAGATCCACTAATTGATTCATATGATTGCATTGAAATTGTTTTCAGACATTGCAGCCCTTTCTGTGGAACAGTGTGAATCTCGTTATAAAGAGATGGTCGAAAGAACAAAGCAGGAGCGCCATCATCATGAACTGTTTACAGCAGAATTCATTACTGCAGACTGTACCAAAGTAAGACTTGTACTATTTATAATACATATATGTCTAAAGACAGACCAAAACTATGCTGCATAGACAATATAAATGAAGACATAACATCACTTGGACTGACACTAAGAGGAGCAATGGACTTGACAAATGACCGATACACATATGTTACAGGCAATGTGTAAAATCAGGGATTGACAATCTGCCACGACAACTTAAAGCTCTATTTAGGCTTCTAAGGGGAAGGGAACATACAAGTCACGGCCGCAACCACTTGACTTGAAACATAGCCGTCGGACATGCAGCCAAAGGCGGACATGACTAGAAATACAGCCAAAGAGAACATGCCTTGTGATATAGTGAAACGCCTAACGACCAGCAATTTGGCTACAGTATTAAGAACTTCAATTATTCTGCAACTTCAAAGTCCACTGGACGCTGCAAAATAAATAGGTGCATATGTTTCAAAGGGAAAGTCAAGTGCAACATTCGATGTCAAATTTTGATTGTGTTTCGGGCAATCTGTCAAATTTTTGTCATCAGATTTCAGGGATTTTACAAAATCCCTGGTTTTTTCAGGGAATTTCTAAAGTGCCTGAGTGAATTGGGGATTTTACAAATTGCCTAAAAATTTCAGGCATTTTACAAAATCCCTGATTTTACACATTGCCTGTAACATATACATACATATATGTATACATATACATACCAGCCCTGAGAGTCTGTAGTGTTGCAGAATTCCATTTTCTTAGCCCTGTCCTGTGAAGATTGATAGTTAATCCACTCATATGCCACTGAATGTGGACTGACCACTTGGCTATCAAATGCCTATCAAATACAAATCAGTAAATCAACAATTTGCTCATTTAATATCTGTAGTAGAACATAAATTGTTAAATATCTTTTTATTCTGACAAGTAGGGCTGTCAACGGGCCCCCGGGGGCCCGTTCGAAGGGCCCGGCCCGGGCCCTTAAATCAAGGCCCGAAAACCCGTCCGAATCAGCATATTATTTTAAGTAAATTTTAAAAGCTTAAATACGGACTTTCTGTCGCCTAAAACGCTGTGGATTTGAAGATGTGTTGGCCAGCTACAGTGGTGCATTAGTCATCGGCGCGGGGGTAGTTGGCAACTTGGCACCCGTACCTGTTTACTTGTCGGCTGGCTATACTAAGACCAGCCATGCGTTGCAGCGCGTTGAGGTATTACTGCTATTACCAGACCAGTGGATGATGTGCTGCTAGAGCCTTGTGCCCCTCTTCAAATCTGCCGCCTTCGCAGTATAGGCTACCCTGTATCGGCGACAGACCGCCGGCGACCATTAGGCCTGTCAATCAAAGAAGAAAGATCGCTATATCGGATCGCCTTCGCAGTATAGGCTACCCTGTATCGGCGACAGACCGCCGGCGACCATTAGGCCTGTCAATCAAAGAAGAAAGATCGCTATATCGGGAATTGGTGGTGAGTCTGGTGACACACTGGCTGTTATTGCATTCGGCTTATGAACAGAAATTGGGAAACATGCTTCCTATCGTCAGCCCTACCGCCCGTAGCTGACCCGCAAGCCGACGAGTGACTAACTTTTAATTTAAGCCCTAGCGCAATTTGTTAATAATACTACCATTAATATTGGTTACTTACTGACTTACTTGGACTGTCTAGATCTTAACGCGAGATCTCGTTGTTTACCGCCAAACCGCCATTGCTGTTGCTTTCGTTTGAAATAAAGATTTAGTAGTTTATTAGAATCATTCCATTGTTTTGTGCATTTAACTGTCTAATCACGTCAGTGCAGACTGCAGGTAACTTTTAAACTTTGGGAATAAAATCTGGGCATCAGTTATTAATTATCTAGCGGACTAGCAGTTACATGTAATTTAGCGAATTATAACTTTTAGAGACTAGCAAGCTATCAGCCGCCATTTTATGTGCTGTGTATACTGTAAGGTAAAGCAAGTATTTCTTGCTTTCTTTAAGTGACGGGCCGACGGGCCCCCGCTGAAACTGAGGTCGGGGGCCCGGGCCGCGTTTTTCTAATATTTTGACAGCCCTACTGACAAGGATTAGATCCCAGAGCTTTGTGCTCATTGTTCAGCATGGTAACCATTGGACTATAAAGTGTAAATATTTTAAAATTAAATTAGTGGTCAGGGCATTTATTTATAAATGTTTCTGATAACCTGGCATAGGAGATCTTTGGTTATCTGATTAATGTTACAGTTCAGTCAGAATGGTTAGTTTCTCTGCAAGCAAGAACTTCATTAAAGTTAATGAATGCTTGAGGTATGTATATAAGTAAGTGAAGTGAGTAAGTAAGTACTACGTAGCCTTTACTTACAGCTGCAAGCATTGTGTGCATTACATTGTGTGCAGCAATTATACATATATATTTGAAATAGACTAACAGGAACACATTTTATAGACCTGCGTGCACAGCTAAATGTAACTATCGATACCTCAGTTAACAAAACTACTTTTAAAAAGTTTAGCTTTAACAATTGTTTGCATGAAAGGATGTCCTCTCTTGCAAGGTGGAATATTTAAAATATTGTGCTTTAACCTCCTTAGCGTTTCATTTTCTCCCAGAAAAACGAGCCAAAAACGTTGCATTGTTTTACGTATGCATGTATATGCATGAATATACATGTGTAGGTATATATGTGTATATGTAAACATGCATAGCCATATATGCATACATTTACATATATACATATGTATATATGTACAAATACATGTATAAATTTACATATATATATATGTATATATATATACAGATATATGTATGTATTTATGTATGTATGTATGTATGTATATATATATATATATATGTACATATACATCTATGTGTAAATATATACATGTGTAGGTATAATTATATATATAATTATGTAGGTATATATGTATTTATATATGTATATGTATGTATGTATGTATGTATGTATGTATGTATATATATGTGTACATATACATCTATGTGTGTAAATATATACATGTGTAGGTATAATTATATATAATTATGTAGGTATATATGTATTTATATATGTATATGTATGTATGTATGTATGTATGTATGTATGTATGTATAGTATATATGTACATATACATCTATGTGTGTAAATATATACATGTGTAGGTATAATTATATATAATTATGTAGGTATATATGTATTTATATATGTATATGTATGTATGTATGTATGTATGTATGTATGTATGTATGTATGTATGTATGTATGTATGTATATATATGTACATATACATCTATGTGTGTAAATATATACATGTGTAGGTATAATTATATATACTTATGTAGGTATATATGTATTTATATATGTATATGTATGTATGTATGTATGTATGTATGTATATATATATATGTACATATACATCTATGTGTGTAAATATATACATGTGTAGGTATAATTATATATAATTTTGTAGGTATATATGTATTTATATATGTATATGTATGTATGTATGTATGTATGTATGTATGTATGTATGTATAAGCCCGAACGTGACTCGGGGTTAACCGCTTTTGCATAGAATTCCCGGCCCGAGTAACGTTCGGGGTTAACGCCAAGGAGGTTAATAGTTTCAGTGTGTTTTTGTAGGAAAGATTGAAAGATCTCTATAAGGATCCTAACACAAAGTTTGACATCATCAGTTGTCAGTTTGCCTTCCATTATTGTTTTGAGAGCTTACCACAGGCGGAGATGATGCTGAAGAACGCCTGCGAATGTCTTAAGCCAGGCGGATATTTTATCGGTACAACGCCTGACTCATACGAACTTGTGTAAGTGATCATTTAAGATCTTATTGTAAGAGTGCAGAAGTGGGAAGCTATCTGTTTAGTTATATTATATTACTGTTGTCCAGTTAAGATTGAACATAACATTTCTCAATCATTCCACAGAACCTTGTGAAATCCCACAGTTCAAAACAGGCATTGAAGTGAGTGGTTGATATGGTCTGATTGAGTACAAGTGTATGGGACTATGGGTAAGATAAAAACCAGCTGAGAGCTTTATATGGATCTCAATTTTAATTTAAGATCTTCCTATTTTATGCATAGCCTACTTATTACAAACATTGCATTTGAAAAGCTTCCAAAGCAGCATCAAAAAGTACTGCATTGTACTTTAGATTTGCACGGTTCACAGTTTTTTGTTGTTTGTTTGACTTGGCATCTGTCACATATTGTACATTTGCTGCTCTTTTGTCAAGACATTTAAGTGCTGCTTAACCCTTTAACTACGAGAGGGATTAGTTTTCCATGCATTTTAGTACATGCACGTCGTTACTGTGTTAAGTTTTTGGGCCAGTAATTCCTTCAACCAAACCATGGGAAAAAATGTTGCAGTCTCAGGGATGTAATATTTGAGCATTTACTTTGCTACCTTATGCTACCTTGTTAACTGTTTAGAAAGCGTCTGCGGTCAGCGGAAGACATGTCATTTGGAAACGAAGTTTATCGAATTACATTTGAGACTTCAGACAAGGAAAACCTTCCACTGTTTGGTGCGAAGTATGACTTCCACCTGGAAGGGGTCGTTAGCTGCCCAGAATTCCTTGTTTATTTCCCTCTGCTGGAAAAGTGAGTGACTTTCATTTGCTCTTCTGTTACCATTAACATTACTTGTTTTTTTTTATTATTTAACATATTACAAAGTATGACTAATTTTAATAAGTTACATTGCCTTGATAGTCATCATTTATTTTTAATTTTATTCCTGAAGTTGAATTAAAACATTAAGATAGCTATAGAAAGAAAAGCTGTTGTTTTGTCTTACTCTATTCAAGTGGCAAGCACACAAGACACATATTACTATTTTGTTGCCAATGATAGAACTGTCTCTCAAAACTTGCAAGTAGATCTGCATGGTAAGGCAAATGTATGAAAAATGAGACTGAAAGAAATTCTGCTGACTACCAGAGTTGTTATTGTTATTGTTGATGTTACTATGTGTATTATTGTTAATGCTGTGAAATGATATTATTGGTATTATGCATCTTCGTTGTTTCATGTATCTTGAGCAGGATAAGTAGTTTCTGTGATCACTTGAAGAGACTGTGTATCCATTTTGTTTGACTAAGGAATGTTAAAACAACACCTCTTGTAGCAAAATCTGTGTGAGTAGCATCATATTGTCTATTCAGAATGGCAGAGAAGTACAACCTGAAGCTGGTTTATCGTATTCCGTTTGCTGATTTCTTTAAGCAGCATGTTACAACCCATGAAGGTCGAGGTCTGATTGGCCGAATGTCTGCTCTGGAGGTGAATTCCTTACTAATGTTTCTGTATTTGTATCTTAAATTATGTCAAAATTATCTTCTCAGCTCTTTTTTCTTCAATTTTTACTTTATTTTGTTTTAATTAAAACATAATTTAATAACGTAATGAAAGTTTGGTCTTTCCCTCTAGGCTCTATCTGTACTGTGTTACACATATATGATATATGTAAAGTTCTATAAACTTTCATTTCCAAATATGTGCTAAATATACAGGCACTCAAAAAATGTGAGGTAAGACTATCACTTTTTCTGCAAAATACTAGTTTTTATTACAGTCCAAAACTACAGGCTGTTACATAATGTTTCAAAATTTTATTCAGTTTTAAGTGGAATACACTGTAATGTAACTTCCTGTTAGCAACTGAATAATCTTGGCTAAAATCTCCTACAAAGAGGATATTGAGGAGTGATTTGATGACTTCTCTTACCTTTTACAGGAGTGGTAATTTGTCATAAGCTAAAGTGCCAATTAGAGTATTTAAAAGAGTTCTGAATGAAACTGATTAGTTTTGAATTGTGCTTTTGTTAGCCGTATCCTTCAGATTCTGATGTGGCTCTAATGAGCAAAGACGAAGCCTCGTATGCATTTGCGAAACAACACATTGAACAGTTGAACCAAAACAACTCCTCAAATGATGGCTCTGAAAGAAACAGGCGGCCATTGAAAGTGGTATGTTAAATTATTTGCAAGTCCTTCCATAAATGGCTTGATTCATTAATACTGTTATCTGTCTACTGCAACCTCAGTGCAATGAGTATTGCATTGGCTGAAAAACATAATGTCAAGAGTAAGATCTTAGTGTAGCCATTAGCACAATTGTTGTGTGTGATTACTTCTTTCCTGACAGCCCTTGACAGGTTTGCCAACCAACAAAACTTTCATTTATACACAAAATGAGCAAAACTTTACGAATGGGTGTTTTATGTACAGTCACTAACATTTAGTAGAGTTTAGGGATGTTAAACGATAATCGGAAATCCGATTATCGGTTTCGAAAACGATAATCGGTTTTCATTATTGACAAAACGATTATCGAATTCTGCCTCTTATATATAAAACGGAGTCTTCCACAGCCAACGAGGTAATAGTAGAACCCCCCACAGCGACGTATTATTGCCTCTGATATATAAACGGATACTTCCACAGCCAATGAGGTAATAGTAGAACCCCCACAGGGACCTATTATTGCCTGTATATAAAGTGGTCTTCCACAGCCAACGAGGTAATAGTAGAACCCCGTACGTGTATGTACGTTACCGTACATAGCGATTATCGGTTTTCAGTAACTTGCATTATATGATAATATATTAAATTTTCAATGAAGGCCAATAAAAAACGATAATCGGTTTAAAATCGGATTTCTAAAACCGATAATCGGTTTGCCAAAAAACCGATATTAACAACCCTAGTAGAGTTTGTTCGTGGGTTTGACATTGTCTTCACCAGAAACAAGTACATAAATTAAACCACAGTGCAAAATTCCATAGAATATGGAATCCCTTAATGGAATAATATCTGTCATTTTATTACATGTGTGCAAATTATGGGGACAGTTAAGCTTTTTCGGATTTTGTGGATACTTCAGTTTCCATCAAATTCTGACAGACTTACCATAGGCTTCTGGACAGTTAGTTGCGAACTGTTTCATGAGAGATTTTAAGCTCCCTTTGTTTTGAATTTTCCAATTGTCACTATCATAATTTTTATGTATAATTATTGTCGTCATTATTTTTCATCAAGGAAAGGTTACTGTTACTCACATTTGACATGAACGTGAAGACAATAATGGATTTGTAGCACTTCACTTGTGATATATCTGTGTTTGTAGGGTACTCTGTCCTTACCCGAATGGGAGGCATCAAGTAAGTAAAGAAAATCTTAAAAACCAATCTCCAACTTTATTAACATTTCAAAGATTCTTTAATATCTCTTCCTTGCATGGTTTAGGAAACACATTCTTCATCTCCTGACTTCAGTCCTTATGAGTAAGCTTTCCATGTAGGCTACTCCTCTGAAACTGCTCTTGCCTTTGTGCTGGACAATACCTTGCCATCTGTTGATACTGGAAAGGTATGCCTCAAGCTTAGTGTTGACCACCAGCTACTATTTAGACTCTGTAAAAGCTTTGGTGTCTCCTGGGACTGTCTTAAACTGGCTAACTAATTGCCTTCTGACCTATAAAATCGTTACAATGAGCACTCCTGCCTATACTTTCAACCACAAGTATCTGCTTACATGTCTCCCAACATTCTGCGACCTTTGGATATGGACGTTTTGGTTGAGTCACGATGCTGCACTGTTATGGTTCTCGTTCATTCCATGTTGCTGCCTCCAAGGAGATAGAACCTATTACCAATATTTCTCCAATGCTTGAAATCTTCCATCAAGAGATGCCTCAAACATTCTGCTTCTCATGGGCTTTCACACACCTAGATATGTAACTGCTCTTCACCTGGCAGCTGACTAACCGCACCTGAGATTCACATTTCTGTATCATTTTGCATGCATTAAACTTTTCTTTTAAATAATAATACAGGTAATGATAATAAGGATTGACTTTGGCTTCAGCTTAATGTAAGGGATTATTATAAAATGTCAGTATAATTTATTGATTTAATATACTTTTTACTTGTTTATGCTGCTATATTCTGTCAAAGAATCAAGCTGATGGAATGAAGCAACTGCATTTAGGACTATACACCACTGACGTAGCCAGATCATTGGCAAAATCCTGGTCGTTGGGGTCATTGGTCAATAGAAGTTCCAATATATAAAAAAAGCACGAGGACGCAACTGCCTCCTCGGGCCTCAATGTAGCTATGCCTATGCTCTGCACGTTGTAGCATGCTGTATCGCTTCAGTTGAAGTTTCAAATGTCTCACTTTGCATTAATTTATGGGTGAACAATTCGTCACATGTAACTGAAGTTAGTAAAAGCTGAAACTGTGGAATAATGTGGTCTTTGATCTAAAATGGCACTCTTGAGACAAACCGAATTATTAAAATGTTAGACATTGGGCTAAGTTTAAGCGGTAATATGTTACCTGTCTTATAGTTTCTTATCAAGCCTTATTTTATTTCAGTAAAGTAACAGCTAATTTAATTTCTTTGTAGCTTTGTATATAGCATTTGCTTTTCAACGATGTGACGATACAATTACTCCAGCTTCTTCAGTTCCGGAGACATCTCGCAAGAGAAAACATGAGGAACTTCCGGCATCAGACGAACCAAAAGGTCCTAAGCCGGAATGACCTTGTGTAAAGCAGGACTGGATTTTGGCACAGGATGCAATCGAACTGCAGTTTGCATTCGATGGAGTAAAGGATTTGACACAATACTCTGGCCTTTCTTTATACGGTTTCCCTGTGCCAAATATTTCTGGTGTTTCGCAGCATAGATAGTTGTTTCTATACATTGTAGTTGAAAATGTCAAGCCGTGAGTTCCTTTAGATTGTGCCCAAAAAGTACTGTTGTAATCAAATGGTTTATAGAAAAAGAAATCTGTTTGAGTTGACTTGTTTTTTTTATGAAGTTGGAATATAATCGTACCTCTGGGTGACCTATTTAAGTTTTTCAGGAAGTTGAGCGTTAGTTTATGACATGCGTTGTCAGCTTTATTCTTTGGAAAACTAATATCGGTATAAGCATCAGTATATGTAATATTTGTATATATTATATATATATATCTATGGGTGACATGTAGTATCAGTTACATGTAACTATAAGAAACTAAGTTCGAACATTGGTGGACCAAGTGCCTCTTTTCGTTGTATCAAGACTACTTTCTATACCCTGGGTCTCTCGCACTGGGAATGCCTCTGGTTGGTGTGCACTGTGAGAGGCGCTACATAAATTTATAAATACAATACAATGGGTTGTGGCATACATGTATAATGTCCGTCGACTGTGTGGCAGTGTCTGACTTACAGAAGTTTCAATTATCTCGATATGCCCCAAATCGTGCACAACCAGGGCTGTTAAAGGCTTGGTTTTTGGTTTTTAAAAACCCAAAAAACCGAAAATTTTTGTTTTTTGTTTTTTTATAAATTTCAAAATTATAAATGCCAAAAATGTCGTCTCTTCAAGTCTCTTGGCAATTGTTGTATGGTCTTTGTTAACTTCGTTTTATGACATTCTACTGTTCTAGTTAATTTCATTTATATGCATCTGATTAATTTGAACGGTATTATGCCATTTTTATGAGTTTTATGATCCGAAATAAGAAAATCTCAAAAATAAAAAACCAAATAAAACCAAAAAAAATACTTTTCATTTTGAAAAAAGTTTGGTTTTTTGCACCTCTGTGCACAACCCTTTCTTTAATCCCAGTGTTCACGGGGCCATGTAAAAAATCAGTTAAGTGATGACATCACTAGAAATATTTTGACTGCTTGGGTCGGTGGGTGCCCGCCCCCTGGAAAATTGATACCTATTTTTTTTTAACTACTACTTTTTGATGTTTAACAAATTTCTTTGCACTAAAACATTAATTTAAAACAATATCCAAACAAAATTTTTGGATTATTATTTTCAGTTTTACATTTAGAAACCTCGATGAAAAATACCCATGTTTTTAATTTCCTGTTTTGCATTTTTCAAGCTCTTGTTTATGAATTTAGCCGTGACCATTATGTTTTGCCCCTCCTGCAAAAGTATCTGCGGGCGCCCATGCTTGGATTATCAGTATTCCAGGACTGTTACGGGTGCGCATTACTATCAATCAATCAATACTTTTATTGATCACCATATAAATACTCTCACATACAAATACAATTTACTGGGAATCAAACGCCATGGGTTTACTCATCATAATTGTAAGGAATGCAGGCTTTGGAAAAAAATTGAGTCGGTCCATTTAGTGACTGCAGTAACAGCAAGGACAACCATCTGCTGAGCACCCAAAAATCTAATTCATGGGAAACGGCTTACCACAAGCACTAAGCCAAAACAAAATCAGTGAGGCAAGTATGGCAAAGCTTCGATCCAAGACCGATTCCCGGCTTTTGTCAATACATTTTACCTAAGTATTTTAAATAATTTGCAGCAACCAATATATAGATCAAAGAAACACAAAATTACTGGATCTTAATAGTGGTGCCTAAAGTAAGTTCTTACTTACTTTAACTATAACTGACAAGGACTCACGAAATTTTATATCTCGTATGTTATTCCTGAACTCTTACTAAGCTATTATTACTTCATTATACTATAATATCTAGATATATTTTTTTTCTATGTACACCTACAGCGTTATGTCTGTTGTTGACACAATAAACGAATATATTATGATAGCGCTACAGAATACGGAACAACCGGAAGCTAATATAATTAGTTTTGAAAACAAC
Source organism: Aporrectodea caliginosa (assembly GCA_020284085.1). Classification (NCBI taxonomy): domain Eukaryota; kingdom Metazoa; phylum Annelida; class Clitellata; order Crassiclitellata; family Lumbricidae; genus Aporrectodea; species Aporrectodea caliginosa. The sequence goes on from JACEVL010000770.1 coordinate 973,382, forward strand.
ATCAGTTTTCTAGTTTCTAATACGTTTCATTTTTACGTCAAACAATGAATATTTTACCAAAGAAAAGGTAACGTAGAATGATCTTGCGTTATTTAAAGGTAGACTATATGAAGATTTGCAGTGTTAAAGTTCGGGCCGCACCGTTCCATATATAAAAAGGATAAATCTTCTGCGGCGGAAAATTCCGCCGCAGAAGTAACATTTTCGACACAATTCTGCGGCGGAAGCGCGCGCATGCGCATTGTTCAAAATGCGGTACTTCTATAAATTGGGGTCGTGAGGGTCGGTTAGGGTCAGGTTTGGCCTCGTGAGTGTCGGTTAGGGTCAGGTTAAGCGCTGTGACGGTCGGTTAGGGTCAGTGTTAGGGTTAGAGTTGTTTTTAGATAAAATGTCCAAAAAAATTCCGCCGCAGAAGTAAATTTTTGCGAGTTGCGTGGCGGCATTTTCCGCCGCAGAAGCACCACGCATATAAAAATCATCGCCCTGCTTTATTTTAGCTTGTTACCTAGGATTAAGTACTTTTTGCTCTGGTCTACATTTTTTACACGAATGGATTCTAATATGCATAATCTGGTTTAATCTTACAGTTGGCACGTGAGAAATAAGGACAATATAGAACGTGTCCGCAAAGATGAAGAAAAAGCTGCCGAAGAGGAGAAAGAGCGACAACGTAGAATTGCTGTTGCCGTATGTAAACATCTATACAGCAGCACCTCATTATAGCACATAAATAATATCTAGAGAATTATATATCAATCATGTATTATAGCGCCCATAATGGTATTTTCGTTGTTTTGGCGCTTATTCAAGAACATTTCTTAAGTTTAATCTAACTGGACAACAGAAGACCACGATTGATTAGTATGTGATTAGTATGAGAATCATTCACTCAGATGCATGTTTCCTAATCAACATTTTACGCCCTATTTTCTTAGGGTCAGACCACATAACTTTAACCTTCCTGACAAGGACTCACAAAATTTTATATCTCGTATGTTATTCCTGAACTCTTACTAAGCTATTATTAATTCATATTATTAATATCTAGATGTATTTTATTTTCTATGTACACCTACAGCGTTATGTCTGTTGTTAACACATTAAACGAATATATGATGATGATTGTTATTATAAATTTATGTAGACTTGTGTGAAGAGCAACTAATGAATATGGTCTTTAGCATGCACATTTCAGATCAAGCACCTCATTTATTTGGCCCCTGTAGCATCTTAAGGGTTTGTCTGACACAATTCTGCTTTTCTTGGTGTGGCGTTTTGTGGCATTGCATCAAATGTGTTGTAATTTTTTAGGAATCAGAAGCAAGGACCGACTTTCTGCGAGATAAAGCTCGGAAGAGGCGACCAGACAGTGATGAGCCTGAAGAACCGAAGACATCTCTGAAACACATAAACTTCTTTCAAGACATTGAGGATGGGGTAAGGTTTTCTTCAATATCAACTGAATTTTTGCATAAATTTGGAGATGCAATGTCAGGACTATTGCCTGCAATGTAAGGGAAACATATCAGAAAGAATTTTGGTGTTTGTTTTAAATCTTACACAGTGGTCAATCTTTCCTTCAGAGCCAGAAATCAAAGAAGCTGTTTGGAAAAAGACTTCTAAGTGGATAAGATGTTTATGTACATTTCATTTACCCAAGTAAATAATTTCTTTTGTTTATTGAAGCTTCTGTCAATCTGGAATAGATCATTACTGCTCACAATTAATAATATTAAGGAAAGCAACAACAGAGAAATCTGCATTATGTGTTTTCAATGGGGTTTATAGCTTTATGGTCTAGTTTTGTTTATTGCAGAAAAAGCTTGGTGGAAAAAATGCAGATAGTGAAAGAGAGAAAAAAGAAGAAAAGGAGAAGCAAGAAAAGGCAATTGGTCTTTTAACGCATTTGGGACAAGGCTCATTTGAACTAGAAGGTAACTGACACAAGTCAAGTCATTACATGAACCCCAAGGCAAGGGACTTAACATTTTTGTAATCCCTATCACACAATGCCTAAAATTCTAAAGTGTGGAATGTAGCAAATGTAGTACAGTGCATAACTCGAGAAAGCTGTCACAAGCAGATGCTACTGCCAGACAGCAGAGTACTCTCTCTTTCTATGTTAACAGTCATTGCTGTTCCATAATTTATGAAATTTTTTTAATATGTGGATGTGTGTATGTATACAAATTTATATATTATGTTAAAATGTAACACACAGGGATATATAAAAGTTAGTGCCTCATCTAAAGCAAAGGTCATAATTACAGATAATTTGGATTGTGATGATGTCAACAAAAACAAGACAATTTAGCTATGTGGCCCCTCAGAGTAAGAGAGGTTTTGATAGTGCTGATGAGAAATAGGTTCTTATTTACACTAGCTCCTTAACATGCATATATTAGCCAACAAACTGCTATTTTATACATTAAGCATCAATGCTTAATGCATATAGAAGTTCATGATTAACTCTAGGTATCAAAACACTCACATGTGAAAGTATTTGCATTGAATTGGTCGCAGCTGAGTGAAGTAATGTCGAACACATGTAGTGCATGGATGATTTACTGTTGTCCGTGGAACACCAAGCCATGTGAGCATGTCATCTCTTCAGTGTCAGTACAAAGGCATAATAGGAGGTGAAATAGGCATCCTGTTATATGATATGGTTGCATTTTGGCTGAAAGATCCTTAAAGCCTGGGGCCGCATTTCTGAGGAGTGTCTAAAGAGCAGCTTATAAAAAAGTGCGTTAGGGGCCCGATAGCGCATTGGATAACACGCTGGCATGGAGAGCGAGAGGTACCGAGTTCGAGTCCCGTAGGGCGGAAATGCTTTGTAGGCTGCTATTAGCGCCATTGTATTGCAGGCTGTCTGTTCTGTTAGTAGTTAAGATTTAAATTGCATAACATGTAAATGTACAGCGCAGTGCGTTTGTCAGGAGCTTCAATAAAGAAAAGATTATTATTTATTATTATCTCGTAATTTATGTAAAGTACTGTTTACTTTAGGAAAGACGCCTTGGTACCTGAGTCAGTCACTGCGAGAGAAAACCAAACAAACTACTAAACCTTCAACAGATGAGCAAAATAAGTGAGTTCTAATATAGTTTTGTTTGGATGTACAATTTTGCTAGCATATATTAATATAAGAAGAAGTATGTAAGTAAGTATATTCTTTATTCAACCAGTTGCAAAGAGCAGTGCCTTAAGCTAGCCCTGAGGCAGCCTTGGGTATGAAGTGTTAGCGACTTCATTTTCTTAGCCTCGGCATATGAGGGCAGTGGCCAGTCCTCTCCCTCACCATTTCATCTTCCCACCGACAGTGGCAAGATGAAATGGTCAGTATACTTATTATAGCTGAGTTGGCTATGGGATTTGTGATTTGTTGTAAAGTCTGGCAACTAAGAAGGAGAGGTTGTCTTGGTGTTGAATAGCTGTTCAGTTGTGTGCCAAAGATCGCATTGTCCTTTATTAATGAGTGATTAGCCCAAGCAGAGCAATTCTGTTCTGTTTGCTGAAAGTATTTCTGTTTTTATTGACACAGGGAAGAAATTGACATGAAGCGAAAGCGTGGTCTTGACCCAATGGTGTCTGTTGTCAAATACGTTGAACAAACCGAGAAAGTGCATCGAAAGAAAGAAAGCACATCTAGCAGTGTAAGTGCTGCATGTTGCCAATGTTTCAATACTTTGTTATCTGTTGAAATTCATTTGATAGTTCGATTTTTTGTTGTATTTCTTTGCTTTTGTGTGCAATTCATTGTAATTCAATTGATACTAGTTATTGTGTTTGACTTGGTGGCTGATTGTTTTAGTTTCACATTGTAGTGCAGTGTTTAGGTTCATGGTTCTGCTGAGACATTCACTGTGTAGACTCTGAGCAGGTTGTCAACATCCACAGCTCAAGAAACTCAGCCTGTCTTAAATTTTCACCATTTTAGATCTGCCTGTTTAACACTTTAACAAAAAGATGCATTGGATTCCCCATCACTTTTCGTACGCTGTCATCATTAAAGTGCTAAAACCTTTGTAAGGTTTCCTAAAAGGCAGATAGAAGTAGACAGTTACATACATACACATAGTTGCTTAGCAACCATCGGTTCTTGTCGAGTATATTTGTGTACTACTATGTATAAAGTTGCAAATAAATTTATTTTAGTGTTATCCCTAGAAGCATTTATATTAGACACCTGTGGTGTTTGTTGTACAGTAGACTGTATTAGTTGTTTTGTAATTTCATGCAGAGAGATCACGGACACAAGAAGCACAGAAACAAAGATGGCTCAGTCGGTTCTTTTGGTCCACAGAAGAGCAAAACGATTGAAGAACTTCGAGCAGAACGACTGAAGAGAGAACAGGTCGAAAGGATGAGACAGAACGAGATGCTGGCTAAAGCAAGAGGCGAGAAGGATTCTTCAGAGCCCAAAGATACTGTAGTCGATGAAAGAAATTTACGGTACAATTCTCAGTTTAATCCTGATCTCGTCGCTCTGCAGAGGACGAGGACTTCAAATCGTGATGGCAGACGCTATTAAATGGGACTAAAAGTTACGAAAGCTATCAGGTTTAAGCTAAGGTCGTTAGCTTAGGTTACTTAATTGTGCGGATTTTCAGCAGTGATCCTATGGGTTGAAGGGCTTGAAATATTAATGTGCATTGCATTGCAAGTTTGACATATCATCGTGTTCGATTGCTGCAAAAATATGTCAACAGAGGGGATTCTGTCTGTCTTCATAGTTGCCATCAAAGGGAGAATGAAGGAAGAAAATGGGAATGCTGGCAATTCACGATGATGTACTACTGACAGATACTGTAATGTAAAAGGAGAGGACCTGCAATAACGAAGAAGACTGAAAGTATGAAGTAAAAACCAGGTGTAGAGCGCCTGAAGAAAGGTGTTCTTGCTTCAGCTGAAAGTTAATTAAAATTGCGGGATCACAACACAGGTCTGTTGTTTTCAAATGCATATAATTAATGGCTTAAAGTATATTACTTAGGTCATTTGAAGAGATTTGAAAACTTAACACATACAAGAGCATTATGGTATAGATTAATTAAGCCACTGATCTATACAAATTTGCTATTGCAATTTATATAGCACCATCATTGGTTAAAATGCATTTTTATTTGTTAACACCTATGCAAAAGATGGTTTACAGTCTTGCCCTACAAGGCACTGATGTTATCCACAGTCACTGTTTTTGGATTTTGCATCCATTGATCCAGTTATAAACGGAATTCTTTGGAAATGGAATTCCAAATGGTCTTCCTGATGTTCTGATACGCAAAGAAAGCTGCGGAATTAAGACGAGGTTAAAGTTCACCCGCGTCGTGTAGCTGACCATCCTGTAAATAAACCAGAACTTGGTGTTACAGAATGTTACAGGGGCTACATAAATGCTGCAGTTGTAATGTGAAATCGCCATGCAACTGTGTGTGTTGGAGGCATTATCTTCACTACAAATGTCAAAATTTTAAAGGAATGTTAACAAAATTCTAGTTACGCAGTTTTTTAATCAAAACAACAATCTATCATCGTAATCTTCATTATAGTCGGCGTCATCATAATCCTTTCTACCCTAGCTGAAATTAATTAGTTTGTCTGATTCAATAATAATGAGCATGGTCAGCCTAACGCGAGGCATTGCGACAAAGTTGCAGCAAGTAGGCAGGCACATTATGTGCTGTCCGTTATACAGGTATCTCGCAATTATTGCAGTCTGCAATGGGAAGATAATGAAGTACACCAGGCATATACATTGTAATTTGAATGTGATGAGTGATTTATATTTGTTGCATCTTGTATCTATCAACAGCAGTGGTTGGGCTGTGCTTACCTCTATGTCGAACTTCTTCCTCCTCCTCCTCCTCCTCCCCTTCCTCCGCCTCTTCTGCAGAATTAGAACAAATGACAGTTAGTATTTTCCAGTGTTAAGTGACATCTAGTGATTGTAAGGGCTGGTGACACCGCCCTCCTTGATTTTGCAAACTCATCGACGTAGGCCTATAAGCAAACTACCAAAGTACGGCAGTGGTGGAGTTAAACAAGCATTTCAACGATATTTTGTGTGAAAAGAGTTTAGTTTGCATGGTCATGTCGCCTGAGTCAAAGTAAAAGTAGAGCAGAAGTTACTGTTAATGAGGCTTTCAATAAAACGATGGTTAAAGTTTCCGTCTCCTACGTTTCGTAGGCGTCGATATCACTTTCTCTGTCTGTCTATATGTCTGCCTACAGTTTGTCTGCCATATGCCTGTGCCTCAGTCTCTTAGGTCCAACCTCCCTCCCTCTTAACCTGCTAGTCTGCACGCCACGTCTGCCTATGTGTCTGTCTCTGCTTCCCTAGCTGTCTGCGCCATCTGCTTCTCTGCCTCTGTCCAGACCACCAGCCTGTCGTGTTCTGAAGAAGTCTACTCATGAGATTTGTATTAAAGGTGTAGGACTTGCCTTCCTCCGCTTGCTTTTTGGCGAGTTCCTGTTGCTTCAGTTTCTGTTCTTCGTCGTAGGCTTCCTTATTCGCTTTTTCTATGTCCTTCATTTCGCCCCAAGTCTCCAGTCCGAATTCCTCGGCGTATTTCTCGTCGTCCGTTACGAGAACGTTGTCGAATATTGAACCTGATTTCACCTGGAAAGAAACGCGAGAAAAACGCTTTACATTTCCGGAATTACGCAAAGATACCTAACATGGACAAAATGCTCATAGCAGAATGCAACAGATGCCAAATAACCATGAAAATACAATGCCAATTTAATTGACAGTTTTCACGAACGTGCACGCCGTTCGTGCACTTGACAAATTTATAGGCCTAGTGCATAATTGTGAAGTAGAGAGTGACATGGAGAATTTCTCCGCGGGATGACCGCGGTTAATCCCGCTGTAATGGAGACAACAATTACGGTTATACCGCGGTAATACCGCGGTAATGGAGTTTACTCTCACGGTAATACCGCGGTAATGGGGAATGAGCCGGCAGTAAACCCGGGTGATGTTAAGAACTTGAGAACTGATAACGAGATTTTCTTATTAAATTTCCTAAAGCCCACTAGTCAGAAATAGTTAGGACTTGGTTAATAGAAACTGTCGATAAGATAATAACAGACTAATGCAGTCAGCAATACAAATAACTTCGTAAGCTAAAAATGTTATATTTAAATTTGAATTGGTGTAAACATTTTGCGGGGAATGTGATGTCGTCCTGCGGGGATGGGGTGGGGATGGGGACAAACCATGGGGGGGAGTGGGAAGACTTACTTGTTGCGGGCGGGGATGGGGACGAGATTGTCTCCCCGCGCGTCACTCTCTATTGTGAAGTAGGCTACATGCAGAATAATCATCGTTTGTTAATTCAAACTGACACACCGCAGTATGATTACAAGTCATAGTATGAACGGATAATAACAACGTATTGCAGGAGTTGAATCTAGCTGTATTGCAGCCATGCAAGGCGCCAATCTATCCTGCAGCTCATTTTACCAATGCCACCTGGCGAATGAAAGGCTGAGTCAACGTTTCTTACATGCTTTCTCTGATTTCACGTTCTGCCTGGAGGTGTAATAAAGTGCTCATATATAATCGCACCTACTGCGAAAGGATCTAAGAACAATGTTCAAACGGTTACAGAACTGGCAGCTGCTTTTTAATTTGGAAACGTGCTCTGTCATGCATATAGAGAAACAGAGCTTTCGTATAATATTGACAGTGAATGATGAAGAATATGGGACCTATTGTGATTATGCTTATATTAATGCAAATCTACAAGACAATGTGCTGAAACAGCAAAAGAGCTAACTCAAACTTAGGTAGGCCTAAAGACAATAGTTAGCAGGGACATACTGCTCGAGGTTCTACAGCTCATAGGTTAGGCCAGAGTTGTAGTATTTCATCAAGGTAGGCCTATCCGTGAAGGCCTCTGAAGAGTTTCTTTTGAATGGGTGCTGTACAATTTCGTGATTAAAATTACAATCATATAGGGGCCTATGATGTTACCTGCCAGAGGTCGAATCCGATGGCGCCAATGTCTGTGTATCGGTAGAGGAACGGATTTGCGACGTAGTTGGGATTGTCGATCTCCGGATGAACCCAGACTCCCTTGAACTCTGGATTGGAGATCTTCTTTGGCTTCCAATCGCCCTACAACGAAGACAGGATAAGCTATGACGATAAACTTGGAGTTTCTGTTGATTTGTTTGTGTGGAAATGGACAGGAAAATGCATTGAGCAGAAAACGGGAAAAGATGTAGAGATATAGTTCGTCATGTACGTAGGCCTACTCTTTTGATTAGTTCATTGATATTTATTTCACTGATCATTGCTTACGATAGCGATTTATATATAGATTCCTGCGTTTAAGCATCTATGTTAGCGATTAAACTGATTTTATTGTAAAACGCTACAATAAACTCGACGGACTATGTGCGCTCTCAAGCTAAAGCTATGTTACAAATTCGAGAGAGCCAGCAGTTCTAGGCTCAATCGATTGACAAATGTAGAATGTCGCCGCCACATGCACACATTCTGCATAGGCCTATGTAGGCTACATGCATATATATATACATATGTTGATAATACTTGATATGTATATATAATAATAATTATATATAGGCCTATATCAATGTGTTTATTGGCATGTATACATGTATGCATACTTTGTATTTGGGGTTTTTCATCTGGGCTGGCTCCCATTCGCCGTCGATTTCGTCATCCCAGTCCTCCGGTCGAGTGGCCGTTGGATCCGGAATGAATTCTGGTTTATCCCAATCTTCAGGTTTCTTGTCGTTCGGATCATCGATCTTTTCTCTATCGTCCCAGCCAGATGGCTTCTCCACATTCGGATCCTATAGACAAGAAACCAGTTGCACGTACAAATGACACAGTTGAGTTGAATAGCCTATTAAAGGAGGCCTAAGCAATTATTATAGTTATTTCGAGTGTTAAGTAGGCTAAGTAGCCTTTATTTGCATCTGACAGGAGCACATGCATTACATTGTATACATTATACAACGATTACATACATTTTAAAATAAACTATAACAGTAGGCCTAGTGCCAGTAGCAGATTATAAAGTCACACATGCTCAACTAAATATAACTAAAGATGCATAGGTTAGGTGACTTAGGTCTACTTTGTTTCGAGTGTTGCATGTAGGCTTAAACTGTTTCGAGTGTTACACGTAGGCTACCTTAATTGCGCGTAGGCCTATACCTTAATCTTCTTCGGTTCCAGTAGATCCCAGTCTGTCTCTAGACTTCCGCTCTCCGCCTTTTCGTTGTCTATCTTCACTTCGTACGTGTTGTCCGGACGAACTATCAATGTATACAGATGCGTCAGAACGTCATCCTGTCAAAACAGACGAAACAACGCGAAGTTAAGGTAGGTAGAGTTAGGGTAGATCAGTTTATAAGCTAAGAGTAAGAGAGGTTATAATGTAAAGGTCATAATAATTAAGATAAGGTAAGGAACGGCGTAGTATACTATTTTAGACACAAGGTGCCCTCTATGGTAACTCTATACGGCATGGCTAAAGGTGTCAGAAAAGGTGTGGTAACAAGTCATGGGAAGAAGTTAACTACAAAGTTGAAAACTTTTAGTAAAACTTAAATTTTTTAGTTAAGGATGAAGTTTAACTGGTAAAAATTAGTTTATTTCGAACCAAAGTTAAACTAATATTGCCTGGTTATTAACTGAAAAAGTTTAACTATAATAAAATACAGCCCGTAAAAACAAAGTTTTTTACTATATCCATCTACTATCCTATAAAGTGTACTCTGAAAATAGTCCGCGTTCATTTTACAACATAGCGTCCGTTTAATGAGGCAGTGCACCCGTTTCTGTTGCGGCCAATGGCAACTCTGGCCAATGGCAACGCTGCGTATCGGAAAAGGGGATTCCCCGATTCGAAAAGTTGAGTCCCCGATTCTATAAGCTAGCCTTTTTTGGGGAGCTGAAATTTTGACAGAATGAAGTGTCTGCGAGGGCGAGTCTATCTGCCAAGTTTCAGGACGATTGAATGATTGTAAGTGATCGAATTAGTCGTCGCAAGATTTGACTTTTTAGCCTGTGGCTCAAGCAAGATTCCCGCAAGTTAAAGTAGATGGATAAAAATCAGCAACTGTGCAACTATCTTCCGCACTGATTGTCGTGAATAACTTGTTTCAATAATCAAGTCAAATGTTTGTATGTATGTATGTATGTATGTATGTATGTATGTATGTATGTATGTATGTATGAGCACGTTTCACGCCGAAGCGCATGAGCAATTGCGAGTGAAGGACTTGCCGCAGGGTCCCTACGCGGCGGCTTGAGATGGATTCGAACCCGCAATCCTCCGGCTGCAAGGCACCGAATACCCCTACACCACCGCGCCCCAAGTGGTGCATTGCATTGCTTGATGCATCATTGTGTGCGTTAGCACTGTCGACTTGACCGGAAACTCTATCGACTTGACCGGAAACTCTATCGACTTGCCCGTAAACTCTATCAACTTAACCGGAAACTCTATCGACTTAACCGGAAACTCTATCAACTTAACCGGAAACTCTATCAACTTAACCGGAAACTCTATCAATTTAACCGGAAACTCTATCGACTTAACCTGAAACTCTATCAACTTAACCGGAAACTCTATCGACTTAACCGGAAACTCTATCAACTTAACCGGAAACTCTATCAACTTAACCGGAAACTCTATCAATTTAACCGGAAACTCTATCGACTTAACCTGAAACTCTATCAACTTAACCGGAAACTCTATCGACTTGACCGTAAACTCTATCGACTTGAGTGGAAACTATCGACGTGATTGAAAACTTTACATTATTTTCTGGTAGAACCATATAGTAGGACTATAATTAGTCTAGTACACATTACATAGTTTGAAATTGAAATTGTTATTTAGGCCCTACACTCTGCATTATTTCAGTTCGATCTGGGATTATTATTACTGAAGGGATTCGAAACGGACGAAAATTGGGTCATTGCCCTAGATTATGTCTGTGACTCTGATTTTACATCCGGGACCTTTGCAGGTCAGATCAGTTTTAGTCCCGTTTCTTTTCTGGACGATTGTCGTTACGAAACGAAAGCGACTTAATTCAATAAAAATAATTTGCAACGTATGTATCTTGTAAATTACTAAAACAACGTCGAGAATGATTTATTTGGCTTTGTTTGCGTTTGCTCCGTCGAGAGTATTTATCCTGCTGAGTGCCCGGATGACAGTGTAATCTAAAAATAGATGGTCACATACATCGCCCGCGATGTTTCAGAAAAGACGATCTCTGATTGGCTGACATATTGCCGCTGCGTATCCCGTCAGTAATAATAGTCCCAGGTTCGATTAACCTCTGTTACTCTGAAAATCTTTGTGAAAAAACTTTAACTATTTTTAGTTTTGTTAACTTACTAACAAAATCGGTTGCCAGCTTTAGTTAACCTGTTTTATTTTAGTTGAATAATAGTTGAAGTCTAGCTTAAACAAATATTTTAGTGCCTATGACTGATGGTAACATCAGGTTAGACTAGGCCTATAGGTAAGAATACAAGGTAAGATGAGTCGAGGTTACTCGGGTTAGTTATGGTAAAATAGTGTTTGACGCTGAACTGTATGACGAGAGTCTTTCCATCGTTGCTGAACGGACGATCGAACTTGGCCGAAATCCCGTAGAATTTCAAGTCCTCCGTTGTCTGCAAACCTGTAGTAGTTGGCATAAGTGTAATGATCTATAAAATCCTTACTAGAGGCTATTTTTAGAATTGCTTGTGTCTGCCCCCTGAGACCTCTAGCGGTAGAAACGTGGCGAGCCGATGAAACGATGGTGTCGTGCTTGGCCTCGGTAGTTTCGCCGTTGATAGCATTATTATTGAAATTTTCCTTCAGCCACTGATCACGCGCTAGGCACGCTCTGATACAGCAGCAGAACCACTGACTCATCCCCTACGTCATCGATTTTCTGTCTTATTTCGTGTCCATATAAGGTTAGCATTTGGAGCAGGACTGCTGATTGGTTGAAGTGTCTGATTAGAGACCCTGCCACTAGTAAAATTTGTCACTCGCTGCCGAGACGTCCTGGAGGTTAGACCTGTACCGATGGATTACCTAGGAGTCGAGCCGAGTCGTCCAAGAGATTAGTTCTTTTTGAGTCCCCGTAGAATAGATAAGGAATTGAGAAACATTTGTGTTAGTCTCTTCCTAAGAGCCAAATAGTGCGCTATAGAAGTTTAAAGTAGAAACGAGTACGGTTGGAATAATATTGTCGATTGTCTGAATTGCGAGGAAATGTGAACTCGTAACGTGAATTTATCGTATTCGCTGGATTATCTCTGTTCGTCTCCGCTTATTCGCTGGATTATCTCTGTCGTCGTCTCCGCTTATTCGCTGGATTATATTCCGTCTTCGTAACCTATAATTGCCGTGGATTATTAATCATGTCCTTTGTTCCAAAGATGGGTAAATAATCATCTGTTTCTTTAATTTGATTGTAATTGCAAGTCACTGCCAGTAGAAACTGCGTAGGATTAAGTTGAATGTTTTACTTGAATTGTTGTATATAATTGAGACTGTTGTTGCATAAACATTAATAATAATTTCTAACTATGTCTCGTGAATCATTGCATTCTTTGGAAGTAAGTGAGCAAGGTGAAGTCAGGCCTCTTTCACCAGAGTTGATTCGAGCCTCTATTCTTGAACGTTTGTTGGAAGGTATAGAAAAGGTGACTGCTGGACAAAATAATTTAACTGTTGGACAAAATAACTAACTGATGGACAAAACGATTAAATGACCGACTAACTGACGTCACTGATGGACAGAATAACTTAGACCGACGACTAAAGACTACGGAGGGAGACAAGATGGATAGGAGACTTACGGACCTGTTTGAAACCAGTCTGAATTGTCTAGATCCCACTTTGAATTGTCTAGATCCCAATCTGAATTGTCTAGAATCCAATCTGAATTGTCTAGAGACCAGAGAAGTCTGTTGGATAGAATAGAATTCCTAGAAGCAGATAGAAAAGTAAGTAAGGAAGTGAGTACCACTACGAACCCTGACTTTTCGGAACCTCAACCGAAAGTTGCCGAACTCCCTTCCGCCGCAGCCTTACCCTTGGAAACCTTCGTCAAGAAACCCATAATAGCAGAATCGGATGGATTTGAACCCGAAACCCTAGGCCCACGCCGGAGCACTAGATTAAAGGATCGGCCACAGCCTGATTACCGTTTCCCTGTGAAACCTGGATTTAGAAAGGAAAGTGGTGCCAGACCTAAAGATTACTCTACATTATCGGACATCAACAGGACTCAAATCTCACTTCAAAACGTTACCACTCCTTTACATAAACCGCCTGTAGTAGCGCACAGTCGGGGAGGAGATGGCGGACATCACATTGGCGACGCTGGATGGAATATGTTTGATGTTCGATCTGTAGATGTAGATTCAGATGATGGAGAAGTCAGTGAAGCTAGATTTATAAGCGAAACTGACATACAGAGATCTAAATTAAGATTTGAACGAGATGTAGATGTAGAATCTTTGCATGGCTCTGTACATCATGAAATTGATAATCTAGAACAAGATAAATTGAGAATAATGAATAACAATGGCAGGGAAATGCAATTACAAAGGGATTTTGGGGTTGAAAATTTGGAAAATGAGAAATTTGCCAGAGGAATGGATTCCCAATTATTCGGTAGAGGGCTCCAAAATCAAACCAATTTGAGTGATGCTAATCGACCCAATGCATCGCCTTTGCCTCATTCTGCCTCTGAATCTCGACGTCAACCCGGGATTACTGAATCAAATTTGGATTACGAATCGAGAATACAATTTCGTCGACCCACTTCTGTTCCACTCGACGCTCAATCGCTCAGAAATCCTTTCGAATCGGAAATTTCGTCTCAAAGGAATATACCTGATCGCGATCTTCTACGAATGTCACATGCCTCCGTCGTTCATTCACATGCCTCCGCCTCCGTCCTTAATCCTCACGTCTCTGAAGAAACGAATCGAAGACAACCAATCTCGCATTCCTTCGCTCAAACGGATAATTTCTTAACCAGCCTGCCTCTGAATCGATATGAAGCACCGCCGAGAATCGACAGGATGATGTTACCTTCGCACGCATCCAATTTTCCTGAGCCATACAGAATTCCAGAAACTTATCCTTCAATTGCTAGATGGCCTACCTATGCCTATGATTTCAACCAGAGAACATGCTTAGGAGCTCAGCCATATGGATTTGAAAGAAAATTTGAACCTTGGAGTTTACCCTCTGAGCCAACCGGAATAATTCGAAGTGAAGAAATGACAATAAAAGAGCAGAAATCGTCGTCCATTGAAACTAAGGCCTACACTTCTCCTCCACAGCAACCAAAAATTTCAGTGGCAACTCAGACGAATATACCCACAACTGCAACTGCTACCACTGCTGAAATTAATCTCGCACCTGATCCGCCTATACCTCCACCTGTGTCTACGAAGAATTCAGATACGAAAACTACATCTTTTCCTCTCGCCTCCTCATCGTTGTCAGCTTCTTCACCTGAGAAATCAAGGAGCACAATCAAGCTGGAAAAATTCAGTGGAAAAGAACAATTGGAGCCATTTATTCGGAAATTTAAAATAGCCAGTCGAAATAACCTATGGACAGAATCTGAGAAATTAAATCATCTATTTTGTTCTTTGTCTGGGCAAGCCGAACAAATTTTATGGGATAAAGATGCTGAATTGTTCACCACCTCTGATGAATTGATTGAAAGACTTAGATCTCGCTTTGGCAATGCTGAACAAACTGCATTGTTTCAAACTCAACTGGACAATCGCAGACAAAAAGAATCCGAGGATATGGGAACAGTGGCTCAGGATATTAGACGCCTTGTTTCTTTAGCCTATCCAGGTCCATCCTCAATTCACCTGGAAACATTAGCAACACGTGCCTTCTTGAATGCTCTTTATGATCAATCTTTAGCCTTACGTGTCCGTGAATTAGAGCCTTCTTCTTTGGACAGTGCCTTTAAACTTGCAACTCGTTTGGAAGCCTACAGGAAAGCAGCGCTAGATAAACCTGGAAATACGAATCGTCATCCCGCAAGAACACAGATGATCAAAGAACAGGATTCAAACCTGAAGGAGGTAATACAACGATTGGATCGCCTGGAGAAAGCCGAGAAAGCACGGATACCGCCGCTGATACCAGGAATTCCTCCCTATTATCCGCCTGTCTGTCCTCCCTATCCTCCCCCTCCTCAATGGAACGGAAACCAAGGGAACTGGAACGTGAACAGAGGAAGACAAAGGACTCAACCTGCTTTTAATCAGAGACGCCGATGCTTCATTTGTTCCTCTGAAACTCATCTCCAGAAGGATTGCCCACAACGAGAAACGCCACCAGACGAAGCGATTCCAAACCAGAATACAGATGAACTTGTGACGTCATGTTCCAGTTTAGTAAGTGACAATCCATACATAAAGATTTTGATTGATGATTACCCGGTGCACGCTATGGTTGATTCAGGTTCGCAAATGTCTTTGATTCCATATAATATGATTTGTCCGACAGATCTGAAACCGTCAAAACAAATTGTCATAGCCGCAAACGGATCCAAAATTTCGATAGAGGGCGAGGTTTTGCTTCCATGTAAACTCGGAGACTTTGAATTTGAAGTAAGATGCCTTGTGTCGAAACAATTGGATGATTTTATTCTGGGATTATCGTGGTTGAAAGGAGTAGGAGCTACTTGGGACTTTGGAGCAAGACAGATTTGGATCAAGGATAAACCGTACCCAGTTGATAGACTTCCGCGTCCAACAAGCTGTCGAAGGATCTCCATCTCACGTGACAAAGAAATTCCTTCATCCGCTGGATATAAAAGAATTCGACGCCACCTACCAGACAACCCATCCCCCTTTCGTCAATCGCGCTTCCCGTCATTCATGAAGCGTTGGTGACTGTCCAACATTCTTCGATCGTTTGCTTCTGTTATTTAACTTGTGTCTGATATGTGATTTGTCTTAATTGTTTATGCTTAGATAGTGACCTCAAATGACCCTGATTTGGATTTGAACCTGCCTCTGGTAACTGATACTGAAATTGTTGACCAGCCACAACTGATAGATCGTCCCAGACGTGTTATTCGTCCACCTGTAAGATTTGGTTTTGATGACTAGTAATTCATTGCTATAGTATTGTTTGTTTTATTGTGTTAGTTGGAGAATTGTTCGAGACTTTACTGCTTAAATTTGATTTTGTATTTTTGCATTGCATTGCATAGTATCGTATTGAGAATTGCTAGAGACCGTTGGATTAATTGTAGATTAGATTAGCAGTGTATATTGTTTGATGCTGTGTATGTTAGCTAGCCATTTGCCATGTTAAGATGTTGAGATATTTGTATATTAAGATTTAGAGATTTCCCAGATGTATAGGAACTGGCTGAAGGTTCTTACTTACAGAAAATTCTGCCGAATCTAGTCGACATAATTTTCTTCCCCTGGCCGGTGAGAGTGTAATGATCTATAAAATCCTTACTAGAGGCTATTTTTAGAATTGCTTGTGTCTGTCCCCTGAGACCTCTAGCGGTAGAAAAGTGGCGAGCCGATGAAACGATGGTGTCGTGCTTGGCCTCGGTATTTTTCGCCGTTGACAGCATTATTATTGGAATTTTCCTTCAGTCACTGATCACGCGCTAGGCACGCTTGATACAGCAGCAGAACCACTGACTCATCCCCTACGTCATCGATTTTCTGTCTTATTTCGTGTCCATATAAGGTTAGCATTTGAGGCTGATCGCTGATTGGTAGAAGTGGTGTTAAGAGCGCTTGCTGCCATCTAAATTTGTCACTTGCTGCCGAGACGTCCTGGAGGTTAGACCTGTACCGATGGATTACCTAGGAGTCGAGCCGAGTCGTCCAAGAGATTAGTTCTTTTTGAGTCCCCGTAGAATAGATAAGGAATTGAGAAACATTTGTGTTAGTCTCTTCCTAAGAGTCAAATAGTGCGCTATAGAAGTTTAAAGTAGAAACGAGTACGGTTGGAATAATATTGTCGATTGTCTGAATTGCGAGGAAATGTGAACTCGTAACGTGAATTTATCGTATTCGCTGGATTATCTCTGTCGTCGTCTCAGCTTATTCGCTGGATTATCTCTGTCGTCGTCTCCGCTTATTCGCTGGATTATATTCCGTCTTCGTAACCTATAATTGCCGTGGATTATTAATCATGTCCTTTGTTCCAAAGATGGGTAAATAATCATCTGTTTCTTTAATTTGATTGTAATTGCAAGTCACTGCCAGTAGAAACTGCGTAGGATTAAGTTGAATGTTTTACTTGAATTGTTGTATATAATTGAGACTGTTGTTGCATAAACATTAATAATAATTTCTAACAATGTCTCGTGAATCATTGCTTTCTTTGGAAGTAAGTGAGCAAGGTGAAGTCAGGCCTCTTTCACCAGAGTTGATTCGAGCCTCTATTCTTGAACGTTTGTTGGAAGGTATAGAAAAGGTGACTGCTGGACAAAATAATTTAACTGTTGGACAAAATAATTTAACTGATGGACAAACTAAATTGAATGACCGACTAACCGACGTCACTGATGGACAGAATAACTTAGACCGACGACTAAATGACCGACTCACGGAGGGACAAGACAAGATGGATAGGAGACTTACGGACCTGTTTGAAGGACAGTCTGAATTGTCTAGAAACCAGTCTGAATTGTCTAGATCCCACTTTGAATTGTCTAGAATCCAATCTGAATTGTCTAGAGACCAGAGAAGTCTGTTGGATAGAATAGAATTCCTAGAAGCAGATAGAAAAGTAAGTAAGGAAGTGAGTACCACTACGAACCCTGACTTTTCGGAACCTCAACCGAAAGTTGCCGAACTCCCTTCCGCCGCAGCCTTACCCTTGGAAACCTTCGTCAAGAAACCCATAATAACAGAATCGGATGGATTTGAACCCGAAACCCTAGGACCACGCAGGAGCACTAGATTAAAGGATCGGCCACAGCCTGATTACCGTTTCCCTGTGAAACCTGGATTTAGAAAGGAAAGTGGTGCCAGACCTAAAGATTACTCTACATTATCGGACATCAACAGGACTCAAATCTCACTTCAAAACGTTACCACTCCTTTACATAAACCGCCTGTAGTAGCGCACAGTTGGGGAGGAGATGGCTGTCATCACATAAGCACAAAGTTTACACTCACCTTACTCACTATAACGCAAGTTACCCAAAGACCAACCAATGTCCAACAAGGAATTGGCCCCCTTTGGTTTTCCGAGGTCGGCGAGGTGGCACGTAGTTCTTGGTTAAGTTTTAGCGGCCTTCTTCACCAGAGAAAATCTTCTTGACGGGAGGAGCGTGGCGGTTTTAAATATAATTAACTATTTTAAATTAAACTTTGCCATTAACGGAGATTTATAACAAAGGCCTATTGCTGTTGATCGCAGAAATGAACGATTTCTCGTGTAAGACTTGCTTTGCGCTTTCTCCGCTTTGCTCGTGGCTTCAGCGGCGTCCGGCGGCTTCAGCGTCACAAGCCGACGACACGACGATGGCTGTGTCTAGTGATAATGGCCTAGCTAGCTATAGCCTATAGGCCTACAAGCGTCGTTGCGACAGACCGACATGAGTTGGGGAAAAGATAACTCGATCATGTATATGCAGACTGGAGGTGATGTTCTCCATTCGCAATAAAAAGGGAAACGACTACCACTATCTGCAAACTAGCGTAGAGTCTATAGGCCTACTGAGAGACACTAAAATACGAAGAGACCCACCCATAAGCGCCGACTTTTGCTTTTCTCTGGGTTCATAATTATGGGTTCTACCCCGAGAAAATGTATATTCTATATTGCCGTAGGTGAGTTTTAGCGCTTTTTGGAGAAGGAAAATTGTTTTCTTGTCAAGGGTTAGGTGGTTAGAAACAGTAGGCTACAGATCATGCGAATGGATCACGCTTCGAGATGTTGAGTAGGCCAATGCGGTATAGGCCTACTGTTTGCGCTGGGGTTCGTGGGTCTTTCAATTGATCAAGCACCGTCCTCTAACAATCCAAAAACCGGATTAGGCCTACTGTTGAGTATGATAACTCAGTAGATAACTACTTAACTTATTTGATTTGCTTGTTCTGAAATTAGTCTAAAGTGTGTCAAATTGAAGTTTACATTAAGTGCATTACTGTGACGCTTTGTTGAGTAGTTTACCTTTATCTTTGTCAAGGTCGCCGAAGAACTTTCCAGCGCTCCATCCAAACTTTCCTTGGTCGCTTCCCTTGAATGTTGATTCGACCCACCGAGTTCTCCAGTTCTCTAATGTAAATTAAGACGAGGCTCATTTTAAGTTAAGGAAAAGTAACTTAAGCTTAGGTAAGTTGGAACGACAGGTAGCCTAAGAAAAAATTATTATTCTATGATAACGCAGGTTAAGGTGAACTCAGGTAGCCTACGGTATGGTAGGCCTAATCGTGAGTGGCTAGCTTTCTTCGTTGCTAATTTCGCACAGGTAGGCTACAGGCCTTCGTGAACAGCGTTAGATTATGATGGCAATGCGTTGAAAAAGATTGCTGCATGATTTCTCTCACGTCATCGGTTAGGCATAGCCTACAGGCCTAGGCCTAGACATACGAGAGACCACCTCAACTCTGTGAGGAACAGTAGGCTGTTGATCGGACCGTGGATACAGTTTTTAAAATCAATATGCAATTCTTTCTACTGTCGTGTCTTATTTATTAGAATTTTGCAATAAACAAAATAACAGACAGTTACAGACAATTAGACTTACTTAGGCTTCCTAGGGCTAGTAGGCCTACATTCTGTAAACTACATCCACTGCTTTTAATTTTTTATTGAATGCTTATAAGAAAAGGTCGCTTGCATTACAAAATAATTTGCCTAATGACTTTTTTAAATAAAAATTCTATAAACTTAAAAATGGCAGTTTGGTCCTACCACTGAACTTCTCTTCAAAGTATATTTTCGGCTCGCCAGTGGCCGTCTGCAAGACACAGGACGCTACGACAAGAACAGCTAACAACATATTCATCATTCTATAATATAGGCCCTACCTAGGCCTACTCAACGCTAGCTCAGAAAATGCACAATCTGTCGCGCTTTCAGAAATATTTTAATTTTCTCATCAACTGTGTTCCTTTTATATCATATAATCTGCTTGCTCGAAAGTAGTTACACAGCTGAACAGTTTCGAGGCCTGTGATTGGCTGGAGCTATGTTGATAAGAGATAACTGTTAGCGTAACCATTCACGTCAAAACACCTCAATACGGTTAGCCAATAGGCGACGACCACCTTCTACTAGCTGTCTGTTACATTCCGACTCTGTGCAGCCAATCGTGGAGGACCACCTCGAGCAGACGATGCCAGCAGTCGTGAGAACGCGACAAAAGCGTCCAGCGTAATCTAGATCATCTCGCGATAGCGTATCTCCAGCGCATGGAGTCATACAGATTCCCGGCCTTGCAACGTGTTTCAAGGAGACGGCTAGCTACTAACCCCTACTTTGATATTCTCGTGAACAATGCGGCTCGCCTGTCCACGCTAACCTCGTCATCATCATCATCATCATCAGTTCCCGATGCCAGCATTTGGCGGCGATGTGTACAAATAAATTATCTCCATTGTCCTTGGTCATTTTTCAAGTCTATTACCTCCCTTAGTCCACGTTAACTCCAACAAAAGTTACAGCCAATGTTCCATTATAATTAAACAGGTTCAACCATCGATACTACTATGCACATAATACACTTTAAAACGGATAAATCGGCCGAATTTACTGAAAAAGCTTCTAATTATAGTAACAATGAAGACTAACTCTATAAATTACGGACAAAATTCACTCCAGTTCAGTGGTTGAAAAGACCTTGTAGAGTCCTATAGTAAGTCAGACCTACTGACTGTTGCAATTCATCTTGCCGGAGTTGCCCAAGGACTCTGAAAGGCCATTTAGGCTACCGGTAAACTAGACCGGTGGTCGGACGATACTGGTCTATTATTCGACCTGTGTACAGGCCATATGGCAGCGCATAGCCAAGCTATAGGTCCACCAGTCACTCATCAGATCTGCAAGAATCGGTTTATTTACAGGATTGAGTTGATACCAGTCGCCTGGGTTACTAACAGGGTGCGGGAACTGCATCTGCCACGATGTGGGGATAGCCTACTTTGATACTACCGTTTCCAGCAAATTAAAGGCACTCGAATATTAATAGACCCAGCGCAGCAGAAACCGTCGGCTTTACTCAAGTAATCGTCTCGTAATCTCAAGATCTCTACAGCACCCAAACAGCCAAGTTGCGGGAACCAGCTTATTCACAGGCGCCAAGTCAAAACAAAATGGACAGAACAGTAAGGTCAGATTTATGCATGGATGATGCAGGTCAGAAAGTTACGGTGTCACTAAATAGAGTATCCCCTAAAATGTATCCCCCTTAGCGAAATGGAGTATCCGGTTTAGTTTGCATTATTGGCGGTCTGTAAGTGTATGGAGTTGTACATACTGTTTGGATTTATTGTACAGAGGCTACAATTGTCAAGTTGCGTATCTTTAGTTTGTACGTCGACGGTCGACCTGAAATTAATTTACTTGGTTTTGGGTGATTTTGACTGGATTTTCGTCTTGGCTATCATGATGCGTATGACGATGGGGATAGAATGGTTTATCCCCCGGATACTCTACACTGGTTTATTCCATCCTGGGGATATGCTTTACGAAGGATAGAATATCATGGTGCACCAGCCTTAGGCTTAGTCTCAATGACGCTCCAGGCAAAATATAGAGGAAGAAGGGGTAATTTCGGCATCGAGGTAAATTCATCCAAAGGGATTGCCAGGGAACCAGCAGGCAAAGGCAGATTTTAATGCTGCCGCCTAGCGTATTTCATATAAAGCTCGTTTATTGCGACGGCTGCGCTTCGTTACAATAAGCTGATTAAATATAAATTAAACCTCAAAAACTGAAGGTCATCTTGTTCAAATGTTAATAATTTGAAGGCTATTTTGTTCAAATGTTAATAATTTGTTTTAATTCTGTAAACCACTATATTTGTTGACAGAAAACATAGCAAGTTCATATTGCTGTTCATGGATACTCTGGCCTAAGCCGTTTGCCACAATGACAGTTTTGCCGTGTTAGAGGAACATACCGCACACCCTAAAGAAACACCATCGGAGCGAATAAAAGTGAGGATTAGCATTGTAGACAACATTCACAGAAATCAACAAATTGACAACAGCTGAACAAAATACACGAGAAAAATACTACCATGCATCTTTTTAACAGTTAGAGAAATACAAGTACATGTAAAATCAATTGCTTTATTGTAAAAACCCAATTTTGGGAACAGAAATATTATAAAACTTGTTTCAAATATTCCTACAATATTTCTGACTATGAACAACAAACATGCTCATATATAAATATTTATATACTTTTTATTACTTTGATTTCATGAAGCTTCTGACAAGGTTTCTCAATAACAAACTTCATGCAATATTTGTTTGAAAACAAAGACATTATGGGTACTTGGGGTGCAAATAATAGCTGCTAAACACTATCAAGACTCCTAGATGCAGCACATTTTAAAGTTTTACATCTTTCTAACTGCAAAAAATACATTTAATCAACGTTATGCACAAAGAATTTTTTCAAGTTAAAAAAGCTGTAAGATCAGTAAAGAAATAGAAAGTGTCAGAACTATGAAAAGATTTGTTGGTAAATGGATTGAATTTAACAATTATCCGAATATTTTAACTCAGCTGCAAAACTATCAGCTAAATTCCCAAACTATGTTAAAGGATTCTGAAAGACCTTGCTAAACAACAGAGAATTTGTTTGAGACCTCATAATTATACACACTACATCTCGAGATCAACAAACATGAAATTTAAGCAAGTTCAATGCCCACACATGTACACATCTATCTCGTCAAGGGACAAAAAACCCGCAGTAGAGCAAGCACAAAATTTGTAAGAAAATGAATTTTTTTAAATAGGTGTGAGAAGTATTTTATTCAGAGTTTAAAATCTGAATTGAGGCCCTCAAACGTGAACATACAACTTGGCATTTGAAATATTGAGCGCATCAAATGTCACGACCAAAACAGATCCAACTTTTGAGTTGCAAAAGTTGAATCTTCTTCGCCAACCAAGGTGGTTTCTCATGAGAAGACATCACTCCAACTCCTAGACACAAGTAAGACGACTACAAAGTAAACGCAGGCATACGTTCGTGGAATCTGCAAGATCTACACATAAGCCCCCAGGCATCCATTGTCCCCCACTTGCACGCAGGCCAGAGGATCTTGCAGACGACGATGACATGGACCTTCATATCACAGCTGTCCAGTGCCTTTAAAGTTCATCAAACTCATACCATGGGACATGGACGACGGCATGACGCTGTTTGATGGCAAAATGTAATCCCCGATCATGTACTGCCCTCCACCAAGCAACTGATTGCTACCTGATGTTGTTATTCCCTGAAGGCAAAAACAATATATTTTATGTATTTGTTTACAAGCACAATTATCTAAAGATGAGGTATCAGCTAAAGGTATATGTAGCAAATGAAATGCATGCTCAAAGTCTCTACAGATGCCTCTGTTCGAGTCGCTGTCTGTCTCTTTCAAAGTGCAAAATTTACACTATATAATGCAAGCGTGCAATTGGCTTAACAATACGTCACCTAATCACAAGCTCCATGCTTCTCACAAAAACTGGTAAACTTGATAAAGGCTTCCAAAACGAGCAATTATAACACCTCGCTTTATTGTTATAGTTTAAGAGCAGTCCCTGAAGCTACTAGCCCTGAGGCAGCCATGGGTATGAAATGTAAGTGACATCACTTTCTTAGTCTTGGCATGAGGGCAAGTAGTCATTACTCTCCTTCACCATCTTCCCACCGACAGTGTACAGTTTATAGCCAGTTTGCTAGGGGCACAGGCGTGGCACAAACTAAATTTGAACCCCTGACCTCACGACTAAAAACCCAGCACTCTAACCACTACACCATCGAGCGCCCCTTCTATAATTAACTTATCTCCAAATGATCAACCTTTCAGGAAATTTTCCCAATAAACATGAAATGAGAACCATGAAATGTATTAAACGCAAAGGAAATATTGTACAAGAGAAGCGCTTTTCAGGTTACAAAAACTTGAGGTGGATAATGTCAAGAGGAGGTCACTCCAAGGATGAGCAGGAGAAGGATGACAAAGATCAGAAGGAGGATAAAGACAAGAAGGAGGAATTGCAATCACTTAAATGCTTCAGGATCTTCAGAGACCTTGAAATGCTTTTTAAATAACTGAATTTAAACATGTTTAAACCCTATGATTTGCAAAATTGCTGGATACCCATCAATTTCAGGTTAAAGAGAATGGCCGTTTGGTTACGTGCCATCTTCAGATTAAGCACAGACAAAAAAAAGAACTAAACTTGAAAGCCTTTCATAAAGCACTGCACAGCTCGACAGACACCTTTCTATGACTATGATAAACTAGAATTTCAAGCTAGAATTAGACCAGCGGTTTTCAAACTTTATTTTTTTTATTGTACCACCATGTAAAGAAATTGAAAGTTGACATACCACCAGCTAAGGTCAGATCAAAAACAACAGGCAAGTGCAAAGTACCCTTGCAATTAATTATTGGGGAACATCATAAGTTCTCTTGCAGGGTCTGGGGCGAGTGTTAGTGTTTTAGGTAGACAAAATCAAAAATTAATATATATTTTAAGAATGTAACCAATCATATCAACAAAAAGACAAATAAAATCACTATTAGAAAGTGTAAACGAGAGCTGTTGGCTTAATAATATCATAGAATAGCTAATCAAAGAAATATGGGCATAATCTCAAAGAAACTTCAAATTTTGTTGAATTTTTTGGCATACCACTTAGCAACACCTGGCATACCACTAGTGGTATGCGTACTACCATTTGAAAACCGCTGTATGAGACTATTGAGGTAACAAAGCCTTCACTCTCAGAATACAACTCATAGACTTCAATTCCTACCTTTTAACCCAAGTACTTTTAACCAGTAATTAATCCTCAAACAGGTTAAGAGTGGAAAGACAAACCTATAACAAAAACTTTAACGTAATATGGTACTTGAAGTGGCTCTAAAAGCCAGCAATTATAAATAGAAGGTCCAGTGCATTATATAAAGAATTAAATTTGAAGAGCCATTAGGAACTAACAACTGCTACTATTCACACAAATAAGATCTTGTTGTAACACATACACACAGCAGAATTTACCTGGGCCATGAGAATTGGAGAAATGCCCGCCCCAACTGAAGTACGAGTCTGCAGAGCCTGCTGCGCAATACTACTCGCACCTATGCCAGGCGATGGAATGCTACCTGGATGTATAGGTGCTATGTTACCTGCACGATCAGAGTTACCTCAAAGTTAGAACAACAAGTCACTTCATGCTAAGTAACATAAAAAAGATGTTAGGTTAATAATACATTGAGCAAAAGTACCTTGGTTATTAAGCAAAGACAGCCGTAATTTCCATTTCAATGGAGCCTAATTTCTGTTACAATTATAACTATAGAAGCAACTATGTATTGCTACCAAAGCCACTGCAATTCCACATGAAAGCCTTTACATCACAAAATTTTTAAAGCATTTACAGTGCAGACCCGTTTATGTACTGTCGTTGGGCGTTAGTCACCAGGACTACATGTTGACAGACATCCAATTAAGAGGGCCATACTTAAATACAGTAGTGCATGCATGCTTTACATATGTCTTAGTGTGGTTAGAAAGCTCAAAGGCAAAGGCTGTCTGATGTGAAGGCTCCTGTAGCCTGCCATCAGAGGATTTTGTCCAATTACTTTGAAATGCCACATTGCTGTCTGGTTATGGGCAAAGTCACTGTGATTTAATACCAGACAATTTATGTTTCTGGCCACATTAATATGTTTCCATAAAATTTCAAATCATGGAAGTGCCTGGATTGAATTGCCAAGTACATGGGTACACAGCTGTTGTCACCTTGGCAAAGACAGCAGCTAAGCTCCTACCAGTGATACGAAGGCTTGCAGTGGCAGGCAACTGAACAAGTACCATAATTTATTGGTTACATCTACTACTTGTGTATAAGGAGTGCAGACATGCTGCTATATTAAGCTCAGTTGGTCTGGAACGGTCCTACCCTCTGCAAGACTAAAAGCCAGCTGCAGGTAGCCACTGTTGCCCCATATGGAGGCACCTGTGCATAATTGATATATATATATTGCTACAGAGCAAGTTCCAGTACTGTGTGTACCAAGTGTCAAAGCATCTCGCGTGTTAAATAGGTATCGTTGGGAACCATAATGAAACCACTAATTAAAAGATTTGCACATAAACAGGTCTCCACTGTAGCTACCAACAAAATAGAAGCAAGTGAAATTAGCAAAAGTCCTAACAATTCAGATTAAACGCCTGTCTTTCATTTACTTGCACTGTAGTTACTATTGGTCCCAAAGATAGAAGTATGAACACGGCCCAACATATGACGTTTAGACAGTCCAGGTTTGCAAAATCAGTCATGCTTACCAATAGGCACAAGGTTGTTGTAGACCATGTTTCCTGCTTGACCCATCTGCACCAGTTGTGAACCATCTCCCATTGCACCATTCAACAGTGCAACATTGTATGCATTTGGCTGAACAGTAGCTATAGACGGAAGAAAAGTCATTATTAAGCCAGTTTACAATCAGGTATTACAGACATTTCAGTTAACGAACTTAGTAAGCCATTTTGATGTAAGATTTATGATGGTCACCATACCCAAAGACCTCGATTAAGTTCATCACATACAACTGCTGATATAGATACTTGTCCTATTACTTTATTACAGTACAATACAGAATGAAAATAATTCAGTTATATAACCTATATTTATCATTTCCTAATTCAGAAATTCAAATACTAACTCCAAACCCTATAACATTAACACTTTAAAATGTAGCTGATAAAGATGAGAAAAAAAAAGAGAAACAGACAGACAGAGACACAGAAAGATATACAAACACATAGCGGGAGAGGGAGGGAGAGAGAGAGACAGAGAGAGAGATGAGATACACATAGAGGGAGAGGACAGGTATGACAAAGCCTCAGACCTGTCATGTCTTGCTGATTCCAATAGCCGTCGCTTGGTGACGTGTGATTTGTGCCAGGGGGAGGTTGTGGCTGCTGCCCTGTGTAACGGAAGAATGGATTCTTCAGATCTAGGACATTAGTCGACTTGATTGTCGTTCCCGGAATGGCTAGACTGATTTCTACGTCATAACTCTGTCTGTAAATGTAAACAAGATAACTCAGTATATTGCTAATTCTACAACATAAAGTTCAGCACTCCAGTACTCGTAATTCTAGGTTGCAAAGTCGGTACTTGTAATTAATTTATTTTAGTTCAGTATATTGTTAATTCAGTGCTGCAAAGTCAATTATACCATCACAATGCCTGATGTGTTGCATTGGCTGCCTGTGTCTATGTGGATTGCTGCTCTGGTTTCTCGTTGCGTTCTTGGCTGTGCTCCATCTTACTTGCACTATCTTAGCCACCCAGTGTCTGATGTTGCAGTGCATCAGATGCTTTGCTCTGCGACAAGGTGTGAGCTTCTAGTTCCAAGGGCTTGCTTGGCTATTAAGCCGCTCTTTACTTTTGGTCCACCTGACAGGGTCTTGTACAAGTCGATCAAGCCTATTTTCTTTACTTGTGGCTGGACTAGGAGCACTACTGTGTAGGTTCTTGAACAGGTGCTATATAAATGCTCTGAATGAATGAATGCCTATACAACAGAAAAGTGCTATAAATAGTCTTGGCATTTCCTCTACATTCTGAAACCCATGACCTGACTAACTTCAGGTTTCCAAAAGTATCAATCTGTCAGTAACTACAGTTGGAGCGGTCGATAACCAAACAGTCGATCTACATCAAGAACATCGTTAGGCAACTTTAAAGCAACGACTACTTCTTGATAGCAGAATCGGTAAGGTAACTAATCTTATAGTAAATTATTTGTATTAATCTCTCAGTCATTCAGCAATACATGACCTGTTAAAGCGTAGAAGCATTCAAGACAATGAACTACAATATTTCACAGGTCCAAAAAGATATAGTTACCGTTTGTTTGACTTGAGGAAAACCTTTCCAACAAGTGTCTGGTTCTGCTTCACGAAGATCGGCGTCTGAAGCAGACATCGGACCTGGTACCAGTGGGTCAAAGGTTGAGTTGGAGCGGTCGATAACCAAACAGTCGATCTACATCAAGAACATCGTTAGGCAACTTTAAAGCAACGACTACTTCTTGATAACACTTCCAAGTGATATGGTGCTACATACTATTAATGCTATTCCTTTGTACCGATATGTCAATGGTGTATATATCAGTGTATCAAGTGAAATTGCTATCAAGTTGCAATAACACTTTTACTCTTGCTGGATTTCCATTTTGTGTATATGCCTAATCTCGTAAGAGCAATAAGATCACTCATGGGCACTTACTTTACCTTAAAGACCATCTATTAAATCCCAACTATGCGAAACTAAATATGCACTAAGGATCCAAAGGAGATATCAATTTGACCCAGTTCGAGACATACCAGACGGAATACAGTTTCATTCATTTTTGGCATAGAATATAAATGCAAATATGTCTAGAGTAAATTACATGCTATATCGTGAATACTTCACTCCAAGTAACACTTACTGGCTGCCAAGGAAAGCAACGTCAAACCAAAAGGCAAGTCCATGCACAGTTCCAGACTGCATAATGACAAAGGACACTGGTATTTCAATATTGTACAGATCAGTCTCATGAGCTGTCTGGAAATCTACGGTGTATTTCTGAGACCGTGCTAGACAGATCCGTATGTCAAAGGTATCCTGAAAAACAAATTATAAAGTATGCATTAGAATATGTAGTATTTTGCCTAAGTCAGCATTTATATTCCCAGTTAAAATAACTTAATCCTTTAACAGCAAGCTGCATAGGTTTCCAGGTGAACTTTTAGTACACGCTCATCGTTAAAGGAATAAACAATGACTTCCATCGCATTACATGTAGTGCACAGGAATTTTCATGTCATTCTGTTGCTACACTCCTCTGTCAACATAAGTTCTCACAGGCAAAGGTTTAACAAATCGATCAGCTGAAGTGCAAAAACATGGTCCAGCAAATCAACAACTGAGAAACTCTACAAACAGTTTCTTGTTTTGACAAAAAATTTGTCAGATTAGCAAGATGCACTGGAATTCGAACTACATACACATATGTGAACTGTAAATGCTTTACTCATCTGTCATCAGAGCAACTTATTTTGCAAAAGCATGTGGTTGAAATAAATGAGCAAATACCTTACCCTACTTTTTAACCAACCCATCAACTTTAAAAGGTACAATCAAAGACTTACAACAATAGGCTGCCGAAAATATTCCTGCACCGCAGCTTCACGCAGGCTTGATAAGTCGACTGAATGGAATGAGTTCTGATACCTAAAATGTCAGCAATTGCTTTATCATTATTGATCAAACATTTATAATCACTCACTGTTAACAAATTCACTTTCAAATTCCTCAGTTTGCGCAGGCTTGAAAAGAAGGGCATTGGACAGCATTATTGATCAAATCAAACTGTTAACAGTTCATCAAAGCTGAGTTTTTCCGAGAAGGGCATTGGACAGCCAGCAAATGGAGAAATATTGTGGGGGTTACGTGAAAGCAGCACCTACAAATTCCACAGAAATGGGTCACTGTGCATAACTATAACAATAATTAAACTGGGCTTTATAAATCACTCAAGTCTTTTTCTTTAGCCGTGGTTGGGCTGGAAGCGTTTTTTGAAGGGGCATTATATAAGTCCCCAGAATGAAAGAATGAATTGAGAAAGACTGAATATTTTCTGCCAAGCTAATAATGAATTAAATTGCATATATCAGTTCACCAGAAATTGGCCTTTGAACACTGTTCCATATAGAGAGTTTCATCTGTGAATGGCGCCACGTGAAGATCACCCTGTGTCGGAAACATTTTCCCTAAAAATCAACACCATGGATCAGTTTAGTTTCATCAGTTTAATTTAGTAAACATCAGTTCTTGAAGAGCGAGCAATTTCATCTTCAGTAAAAATATCGTCCATTTTTTCACAAGTATTTCAACTTTGACAACAAAGACATTTATGACTGCACAGACATCACACTCAGCAGTGGTGCTTCACCGCCTTGTTTGCAAGTTTACCAACAACAGATTCCAGGAATATATGGTCCACAACCCACACCATCAGTTTTTTTCAGGCAGACCATCCTCAATTTTGAAGGCATGATTAAACAAACTGCAGACACTCAGTGGCCAAAATCTTTTATCTTCTATGCAGTAGTCACTAGTCAGAGACATATTCAAACATTTCTACAGCACTACTTCAACAATTAACTCTTGAATTTCTGCTTGTGTAAATCACATGTTAACAAAAGCCGAATCCAATCACCAACCTCCTGGTTTCAGCCATTTCTTTGCATGCAGATATGTTTCCAACATGCGTTCGTTGAACAGCATGTAACCCATTGGCTCCGATATAATGATATCGACCTGTTCAGGTATAATCACCTCCTCAATCTTTCCGGCTATGACGATTATCTCATCTGATAACTTGTTGTTACGAACTAACGTCTAAAAGAAACATACATAGATATGATATGATATTATTTTATTTAGTTGTTTGGCTATGATTTAGCCCTAACATTGTTATTTAAGTTGAGTTTTCTATAGGTATATGATCATAAAAATCATCTTGCCATCAGTAAATGTAATGTGGAAAAGGGGCAGCCCTGCAATAGCGGATTATTTTATCCTTTAGGGTTGTCCTGTTGACAGCATCAGCAGATTAACTCTTTTTTTTTAAATGACTGATTGTTAATTAATTGTGCTTTTGTTGATTCAATAAACGGCTGATTGATTGATTGATTGATTGATTGTATTAGGTAATGCCTTATTATTAAATGCCCTACTAAGCATTGACTATTTCCTATATAATAAAATAATTGGTCAATGGTTTTTGAAAAGGCATGTTAAGGTAACATGGAAATGCATCTGAAAACGTTCGAAATTGCTGAAATTTCTCAAAAATATTTTCATGTCAACACTGCTGTTCAGAAACTTTGACAAGGCTGACAAAACACTGCAAATGCTACTTTTCATCAAAAAACCAAACTAACTTCACTGTTTTTGCTCAAAAACATTATATTCAAAATCAGCATTAGTCAACAAAGCCAACTGTGTGGAGATCTAACAACAAAACATCGTCTTCTAAACTAAGCAAAATGCAATCTGAATATGAATTGTCACCTGGCAATGCTGAGCCATGCTTGATGCCTCGATTGCATACACTTTCCGTGCACCAGCTTGAATTGCAAAGAATGAAAGTATACCAGACCCAGCGCCAACATCCATAACAACCTGCAACAAATCAATAACAAAAGTTAGCAAAAAAGGCTAAATTAAAATGCACAGACACAAGATCATTCATACGACCACTGAATCTTAAATATTAAACAAATATAGAAAATAACACGTGTGTGAACAGTGTGACTATGAGTGATATACCTCACCAATGTTGGCAGTCAAGAAAAGAGGAAATAGAAATGCAGCACAGGAAATTGTCAGTTTGTCACACATAATGCCCTTCATGTGTGTGCGACAGAGAGACTAATATATGCGAGGTGTCATGAATAAAGATTACCAACTAGTCCATGTAGCGTGCATTAGCTATTTCCATGTATTAAGTTTGCAGCCTTGGGAGACATGTCTCTACGATGTGTTAAGTGACTGAGCGCGTAACCAGAGAGTGCTACTGGACTCTTTGTTCAGTCAGCCTATCTACTGAATTTTAAGTAAAGCAAGTCAAGCTGACCTTATCCTGGAAGTCAGCCATGTTGTCCAGCATGGCTCTCTGATACGTTGACGTCCGAATGTAGTCCTGCATCATGTTCTGTTGCTGGGACATGTAGCCATAAAACTGTTACAAAACACAACAAGGCTAAACAGTGTAACACACTCTATCTGCAAACAATTTAGGAGGCTTCTGAGCCTTAAGTTGGGGTTCCTACGCAAAGTACCATAGTTCAATCGCTTCACATCATCATATTCTGGAGCCAACCATCTAGTGGCTGAGTGTGAATGAATGACCTCCATTACTATCACTAGGACTGTTTGTCAGGTTTCAACAGTTGTCAAACATCATATGAATCTCAAATCAAATACCTTTATTTTAAATATGTCTACTTATGCAGCCCCACAACATAACAACAAAGTGTCAATCAACAGTCATTCAGAAGCTGCTTGGTCCTGGGCATCATTTAAATAATTCATAATATCTGTCTAGGCATTGATTTAAACCAGGTGATGAATGGACCATCTGATAACAAACCTGGAAATATTGTTCTGCAGATGATGGATCAGTTCGCTGGGTAAATATCGAGACTTCATTGTTCAGTACGGCAGTTTTTAGTGAAGCCTCAAAAGTCCTTTGATCTTAATACATTTGCAAAGACACCAGATTCATATCCAATATTCATTCATTCATAAATTTATATAGCGCCCCTTCAAGGGGACTACTCAGAGGCGCTTCTGACTTCAGCATGGACAAAAAGTACAGACTTGAGTTAAATTATAAAAAAATCAGTAATAGATCCAGGGAGCAGGCAAAGCTCCTGGGGATCCCATTCCAGACCACTGGGCCCATGAGGGAGAAGGCTTGATTCTGCATGGTCGCAGTTCGAGAAATTGGGACTAAGAGCATCCCCTTCTCTGCAGAGTTGAGGAGGCAGCAACCTAGAATACCCAATGGGCAACAAAGCTCTCACAGGTAGTCTGGGGCGAGACCCAGCTGACATCACCTCACCAAGGCAGCAATTCTGTACTCACGCAGCCGGGTAGGGAGCCAGCGTACGGTCTCTAGCACATAGCTGGAGATGTGACCAAATCGTTTTGACATGCTAAACTCATAAATATGAGTTCATACTGCCAAAGGCAAGATAGATAAATTTGAATATTTTACTAGCAATGATTCTCATGTATAATGACCAATACAGTGATAACTTAACCCTTGAATTTCTAAACTCTAAAATCTCAAACATAATTAGCACATCTACAATGTGTACCTTGCATATGAATTCTATTGTAATAGAAAATCAGTCCTATACATACTTCACACCTTGCATTTGCCCATTGCACGGAAAACGAGATCAGAGCAACAACACAATGAATATAACAAAAACAACAATAAAGATTCTGTCGATTCACACAAGCATTGTTAACCTTTCAAAAGCATAACTAATGAAGACATACAGAAAATTTTGATGGAAATGTTGACAGAAATTCAAGATTTTCTCTGCAAGAATTCTTTATACCTTTTAATGATGGGAAACACAACAAGTATGACGCGTCTCCGGCAGATAGGATAAGTCCTTTCATTCCTACTTTTGCTGTTTCGGTCTCTTTATCGACATTAACTGTCTCAATGAGAAGGCTACCTGTAAGCAAGAAAGGTGGCACCGCAAGAACTCAGACTCTGTTTCACTGTTAAACCAATCAGCATTCAGCATTGACCAGAGATGGGTACGATTAGCTAGAATTGCTAATCGATTAGAATTAGAATTAGCTACTGAAATTTGCTAATCGATTAGAATTATAATTAGCAAAGCTTCTAGCTAATCGATTAGAATTAGAATTATCAGCAGCTAATCGATTAGCAATTAGAATTAGATATCGATAGTTTGATACAGTGTATATATTTCCTTCATGAATTTGTCAAATTTTAATCAAAGCACAACAAGTTACTACAGCTAGTTTCTGTAGCCTATTAAAATACATAAAGCTGCAGCCTATTACAATGCCTAAATCTGTAGCTTATTACAATACCTAATGTTGCACAACTGCTATATGTGAGAACAGTCCACATATACCGGCAGGCAACACCACATCGGTCAATAGCCTACATGCTGCAGTTATTGACATTGCTACTGCATAAGCTCACTATTGCATTTTGCAATTATCATATCTTGAATCAGTGCATCACTTAGCCTATTGCGCCTAGCTTTTACGACGTAGCCAGCAGAACTAAATACAAGTTCCATGGCAGCTGAGGCTGCAGAAACACAGTGATGATTGAGACGAAGAACATGAAAACGTGAAAAATTTTCAGTGTTACATGAGCAGAATGGACATAGAGCCATGACCAGATAATTGAAGTTTGAAACAGCCTTCAGATAAGTAAGTAAGTATATTCTTCAAACTCAATATTACTAAACTCATTCTTAATGAACGCTTAATTTTCAGACAGCTAATCGATAATTTCGATTAGCAATTAGCTGCAATTGCTAATCAATTAGAATTAGAATTAGCTTCAGATGACAGCTAATCGATTAGAATTAGAATTAGCTGTTTGTGTAATCGATTAGCTAATCGATTAGCATCTAATCGATTAGTTACCCATCTCTGGCATTGACTGAAGCACTGTGAGTTCAACTAGGTAGCATTGGATAATATTATACCGGTACTTTAATGATGATCTGCATTGGTTTCCCAGTTGCTTTTAGTACTTTCGGTGTAAAAGTGTATTCTTGCCTTGAATAGAGCACTACACGCATAGCAGGTATATCAAAAAAATATAATTTTAACAGCAAATTTATATAGTGCCACCTCAAGCAAAACTCAACCGAGGTGCTTCAGACCCGAGAACACAAACCATGATCCATACTTTCAAAGTGCTTCGAAACAGGCAGAAAAAGGTCAAGGAACCCATGTCACAGGCTGCTATTCCAGAAAGACCAATTACAGTGTAACTTTTATATTTCTACATTATGTACAATTGGAACAACCAGATTAACTTGCAAAGCAGAGAAAACAAATCTGAGGCCAAGCATGTTCAAGAACAAAATGCATAGCTCCTCATATAAGACGAGCACAGATGGCAAAGCAATTATACATAAGCATCAATATCTCAAGGTCAGTGCGTTTGTACGAGCAACAGTGCAGTTCCTCCCCAAAGAAGCGGCATATAAATATATATCCAAACCTACACATCTTTCTGACCAGTGGAACCACAGCAATTTAAACAGTCTTCTGTAGGCCAATATGCATCGTAATCTGTTGCTGGCCTTTGCGAGAATATGTATCTCTGGCAAGTGAGGGACATATTATGTGCATCCGAATCTATGACCGGGATCCAGAGCGTGACAAAGACTGTGGTTGACTTGCCCACGTTTAGTTTGCCCGCGCATTCGAATAAGTCATGAACTCTCGAACGCAGCCTGTTATACACGATCTGTATGCATGCACTATCAAACGGGTCATTGTTCGAAACGCTCGCCAATTAAAGATTTAAAGAGATTCCCATTAAACAGCCAAATAAACAGTAAATACACATGCAGTAGCCGTACTCAACACAAAGCACTGTTCTGGTCTGTTTGATAGCCAGCGATGAACAAAGACTGTTTAGCTGAATTTACCGTTGTAGATATTGAGACCGGTCTCATGTTTTGTAGAGACCAACTCTAGACGGACGGGTGATGGACATTTTCGTGTGAGCTGTCCATCGTCACTCATTGAAGCGAAATCCACGCTCTCAAACACCGTCGCCATCTTCTTCTCTGCTTTCATCTCAAAAGTTAGAACCGCCACAGATTACTAATTATGAGGCGCATGGCGTACACTTGATGACGTCTTATTCAGCAACATGGCACTGTCAAAGAATAACTTTATTTATATGGGTAGCAAGTTTGGAAAAACAAATCTCTTAAGTCTGAATTATTTAGTTACTTACTTTAAATTTTATTTTGTTTAAATTCAATATTGAACTGGCGTTTCTTCTTGTCATTGAAGCAAACGCGTTATCAATTCACAGATCATACAGATGACGTTTCAAATAGCCGCTGTGTATATGATATTTCATCTGTGGCCTCGCTTTTGAGGAACAAAGATGTTATTCCCGGAGAGATGAGCCCGCTGATCAAGTGCAAATGCACAAATTTATGAAAATTGTGCAGCTTTCGATTATCTGTAGATCCAGTGCAACGACCTCTTATATATAACGATCCAGTGCTTTTTCAGGTGAAGCGGTCCGGAAAGGCGTTACGGGACCTTTTTCAGCTATTAAAAAATAATTTAGTTAATTTTAATTTTTAATAAAAAAAATTATTTAAAATTAATTAGATTCTTTACCCGAATTACAGTGCTTCAGTGTTTTTTAAATATCGAATAAAATATTCCCCATATGATAGTTCCGAATTTGTTGCGTTCCGGAACCTTTTTTTAAGAAAAAAAACACTAATCCTATCCATAGTTTTGACTCAATCATTTAAATCTTTTGTGTGGCACGGTGGTCGATTGGTTTAAATCGACCACCGTTTACGAACTAAAAGGCTAAAAACGTTCAAACTAACACAAAGGCAGCCAACGGTTAGGCCTACTCTGCGTCCCAGACTGCATGACCGAATTCTCCCACGGGCGGATAACTTACTGAGGAAAACGTTTTAAACAAGAATGCTTTACAATGTTTAATTTTATGTAAACCAAAGTGCGTGTTATTTTATTTATGTGTAGTTGGATAAATAAAGAATATACTTACTTACTTATATATATATATATATATATATATATATATGTACATTGGTAAGAACCGGAAAGAACGAAGAACAGAATCTATGTAATGTTGTACTCGCCGATTAGATTTGATGTGTGGATTTTAAAGTCTGTGACAGGTCAGTAGTTTCGGAAAATGTTTTCGCCAGGACGTTTAATGTTAGCTATGCGGCCAACATTTAATTATTGGCTTCTTCAACCATCGACGTATGTCTTCAACTAAATTGTTCAATGCGTGGTTGTCGAGTTGGACAGTTTTCGGCAATTTCGACCACTGCAACCAGCTGCTTGAGGGAAGAATATTCTCGTAGATTCCAGTTTCGCAAATGACCGTAGTACCACTGCGGGGGTGCGGCCCGAATCCCCGAAACCCCAATCCCCGAAACGAATCTTGGCCGGATCCCCGAAATTGATTTTCTAAGTCCGACGGTCCGACCTGAATGAATATATTGATAAAATATTGGCGAACATTTAGTATCGGGGTGCGTAAGTTTACGGGCGTCGGACGGTATATCTTTTGGCAGGGCACGGGTAAAATGCTGATTTGCTGATTGGTGACGGGTAAAATGCTGATTAGTAAAATGCTGATTGGTCATGCTGATTCAGCCTGATTGGTGTGTAAAATGCTGACTAGAAAATGTTGATTGTAACAACAGAATGTAACAATCAGTCTTTATTATTATTAATCAATTACGTGTATTATTACTACATGTCTTATTATTATTATTATTTTTAACAGATGTATTATTAAATGTAAGCTGATTGGTTGGTAAAATCCTTTGAAAATAAGCTGTTTTGGTGAAGCACTTGCTCGATGACTTGGGACCATCATAGATCTGGAAATACATTCTGTCACATAGACTACTGCCACATTTTCTTTCTTTTGCTGATCCACAAAAGCGCCAGCAATATCCATCAACTTTCCAGTCATCTGTCTTAAAATCTTCTGACCACGAATAATAATTGATCCTCTCCTCGGTCGATTAACAATTGCATATATGGATTGACTATTCAAACACTCGTAGATGTCACTCATGAATGCAATTCTTCCTATCCAATGTATGTGAAATCTCCAAAATTCAAACTAATAATAATAAGTTACACACTTACTTGGGGGTATTTATAGTCTTTTAAAAGTTTGCATTGGTCGATTAAAATACCCTATTGAAGACAATAGTGTACTGTCTTGTTTGATCAATACAATACAATACTTGCCTGGACTTCAATCTCTTAATTAACAGCTTCATATTTGTTAGTTAACCATCAGGCTACCAAGGTTTTTTGTGTGACATCAGCTACCAAGGGGAGGGTGGTTACCACCACCCTCGGATTTCGTGTTTGGTTTCACATATCATATCAAGTAATACAGCAATTGATTCAGCATTCATGTCTGAACAAAATGGTATATTTAGTTGTAAATTATGTGAATGCACCTCAAAATTACATAATTTTTATCAACGGAACAGTCCTAATTAGCTATATTTTATATTATTGTGTACATCTTGTACTTGTTGGATAAACAAATATATGATTACTTGTGTTTTGAAACCAACATTGTTACATGGAGTCTGCTTAGCAAACGTGTACCCTTAATTGTTGGATAAACAGGGAGGCCTAGCACACTTTCAAACAGACCACCGTGCTGCATATTCAAAAATATATAAGCATTTCAATTTGCCATTAACTTTATCTTAGCTTGTCACAAATAATACTAATGCTCTACATGTATACAAGAGCAGGAGTTTGAGGAGCTATGCTTACTGGCTTGCTTGAGAAATCATTGCCATTGATTGCCAGAGTTTGATATAATAAGGTTTTAATGTTGATGAAAGAATGCTCGAATTGAGAATAGCTTGTTATGATGGTGATTTATTTTTTCTTATAGCCCTTCTCTGTGGATGTTGGATTCAAATCATTTAGCTCTGCTGTGAGGATTTCTAATTCAGATACAGTTGCTATGGATCCCGCTCTGCTTCGAGAGCGAGCAGCCTTTCAAAAGAGAGCCTTGAGTGCACCACTTGTTGAGGCCCGTAAAAGACCAGCAGAGCCCGAAACAAGCAAAAGTCGGCCGAGCAAAAAGGTCAAATCAGACAAAGACAAACTACAGTCAAGAGGTAGAGTCTTGCAAATACCGGTTGCTTTTTTATATGTAAGGGGCAAAGAGTTGAGCAAGGCCTACCAATTGCATTATTGTGCAAGGTCTACCAGTTTCTTGAATTGTGCAATCGATAGGCAGAAAATGTGTGTAGCAGCTCTTTTATTAAAGCTTTTCAGAGGAATTCAATAATCATTGTCGCTGACTGTGGCAATTGCTGATTTGCCTCTGCTAAAGCTGTTCAAGTTTTGGTACAAATTTGGAATTGTTGAAGTGCTCTAACAGCTTTCTTGCTTATAGGGTAGTTCTGGAGACCTCTTTCTTCATTCAGTAGTACCAGATCCTGCATTTTGTAATGATTTCAATCAGGTGATGTAATCAGGTGATCCCTAGGCAGGCAGGTCTATGTGCAAAGACCTATAATGTACATATTAGATTTTAAGGAAACTTTTTTCAGAATGGTTGCCAATAATTTTGTGTACGGTCTGAAAATGAGATTGCTATATGCTGAAACTAGCCAGACTGCAGATATGTTGGTTACTCAATCAGTTTGTCAGCTTCCAACATTCAAGACCCTTTGTCTTCCATGACATTGTTATCTGCATGTAGCAGCAAAAGCATCAGTTTATATGAAGCTTATGTCAAATTATGAGGCAGTTTTAGTTTTCAGACGGTTCCCTTCAGTTTTACTATGTATAATTGGCACCATCTGTTGTAGAACAGCACTAGAAATTTGTTATTTATTATATCCATTATTTATGTAGCACCACTATTCTATAGGCATCCACACTATTTTGCACTAAGCAATTTCTCATTAAGAATCGGTTCAAGGCCCTTGCACAAGTGATTGTCATTGGAGGCGAGACGCTGTACATTACGTGATAACCAGTTTCCTGACCCCAACCATTACGCTTATCCTAATGTACAATCAACATTAAGAGGCATTATATTCTTGTAGACATCAGTCAGTCTTTAGATAACATATTTACTCTTAATGTCGAGTTTGAGAAATTGTTAATCAATTCCAATATACATAATATACACCTGTAGTGACCTTAATCTACCTATTTGACTGTAGGATTTAATTTGATATGGCATCATGGGTTCCATAGTACCAGTAACCAATCTCTGGTTACCATTGTTTTGGCTTTAGCCCGACCTGATGCTTGTCTCTACTTTGTATACATATCAACATTTTATAACCAGCACTGGTTTTTAATACATGCTACTTAATTAAATTAACTATTTCAATTCAAGAATAAAATACTTAAACAAACAACCAAGTTATCTGAACAAAATCAATCTGTTACAGCAAGTGAATTTGATGCATTTAGTGTGACTGTTTCTTTAAATTGTACTTTTGTTTCAGAATTTGATTATAAGACTGCTACTGGAAGTTCACAGTACAAGTTTGCCATCTTGGCAAAAATTGTGAGGCATCTAAAGGTAATTTCATTTGAATGTTACTTTATACTTGTCTCTCTCTATGGATAACATGCTCAGTAAAAGCAGATCATCAGCCGACAGCGATGATTATGTTGACATAAACGGTAATGTTAGTAAGAGTGCCACATACCACAAGTTAAAAAGCTTCTATTGACTGGAATAATGGTTGAATTTTTGGCTGATTTTTATGACCTGACCACCGTTCCTCATAGGCCAAGGTGAAGAAAATATATGTTGATTATTGCTTTGTGCATGTAGTCACCTGCTGAGGTTGGTTTGAATGGGCTGTTTGTTAAGCTTTCAAATGATTGAAAATTGGCTGATAAGTGATGTTGTTGATTCAAAAATTTCTTTGAATTTCCTGATTTTTCCTGTGCTTGAAAAGGAGCCTATAGATAGAGTTTTAGACAATATATGTCTTGATGCTAACATGATATATTTAATAAACTTGCAGATAACAAATATCCAAATGCAATTTAAAATCCAGACACTTTTTCCAGGTATGCAGTTGATTTTGTTGTGATTTAATTCGTAGCAGTGTAAGTAATTTGTCCTACATTTGCATTAGTTTCATTTGTCGTATTTGTTTTTTTCTTTCTTGAAGGCACTGCATCAGAATGGTATTCAGGAACCAATCTCAATAGATGACATCTTAGACGAAACGAATCAGACGGACATTGGACCACGAAACAAGCACTGGCTGGAGACAGAGGCGCTGCGAAACAATCCCAAAGTTGAAGTTGTTGACGATGGCTACAAGTTCAGACCAATTTACAATGTTCGTGATAAGAAAGGTCTGGTGGCACTGCTCAAAGATCACGAGGTTCATGGGCTGGGTACCATCACCATGGAAGCCATCGAAGAGTCAGTCCCAAATGTTGCTAAGGTCATGAAGGTAAGATTACAGTTTCACAGTTGTGATGAAAGTAGAGCGCAGACCCGCGGTTGTTTGGAGCAAAAGTGACCACGGGTAAGGGGCCACAGGTTGCTAGTCTAGTGGATTCGCTTGAACAGGCTATGCACAAATGAGTCTACTGTAAATGAATGATTGCAAAGCCCAACTGTGTCTGTGTGAAATACTAGCTCACTTTTGCTATATGCAGATATGGCACTGTAGGCAAACTGTGGGAACGGTAGTATTAGTTAAGACTCTTTATAATGGATTAGGAATGGTGTGCAACACGGAACTGTGACAAGAGGAAGTATTCCACAACCTGTAATCTTGTAATCTTGTGCCATACTTTTGCTGTTGTTATTGATTACATATTCATATTGATTACATATTCATATTGATTACATATTGCAGTTATTGTTATTTCTGTACACCAATATCAGGTATTTCTTACACATTGGTCTAAGCGATCCCAGAAAATTTGGGACAGAATGGTTGGTACCCAGAATCCTGCTGTCTTGTCTCATTATAAGCTTTTCGTGTGGTTTTAGGATCTGAAAGATGTAGTGCATCATCTTGTACGCCAAGCAGACAAGAAAGAGATGATTACCTTCAACAACAAAGCATATTACTCACCAAATGAATTCGATGAAGGTAAGTAGATCGTTTTCTTACAATCTTTCAAGTTTACGGTCATAGAGTGTCAATGCTGTACGAGTTTTCTTATGTTGGGAATATGGTAGTTGATTAATTATGATTTGGCTAATCTAGTTTTTCATAGAACTGTGATATATTTGTTAGCTGATCATGATTTTGGTGGTCAAGAGTACTAAAGTTGATCATGTTTTTTGGGAGTTAATATGGTTGGTTTTGGTAGTTGATTATAGTGTGGTTGATTGAGTTTTCTTAAACAATTGTGGTTTAGCTAACTAATTGTTCATGAGTAATCATGGTTTGGCTGATTGAATTTTCATATTTGTTGGAGATTCAAAACTGAGTCGTTGTGGCATATTATTTCCTGCAGAAGTGCTAAAAACTTGGCGCAGC
Source organism: Aporrectodea caliginosa (assembly GCA_020284085.1). Lineage (NCBI taxonomy): Eukaryota > Metazoa > Annelida > Clitellata > Crassiclitellata > Lumbricidae > Aporrectodea > Aporrectodea caliginosa. The sequence goes on from JACEVL010000770.1 coordinate 1,015,509, forward strand.
GTACCTGTCGAAGGAGTAGATGAACGAAAGATTGAAGAATACCTGAAAAAGCACAACATAACTGCAATGCAAAACATAGAAATCAAAAAGGTCAGATTTTGGGAATTAAACCGGAGACTTATTGTCATTTATATTACCTGCTTGAAACTACATGGCAGAAGTCGACAGCTAAACTTCCACAGAAGATAACATTTGTAGATATCTCTTCCACTAGCACCCTGTAGTAAACTGGCAATAACAATGGAAGGACCAGAATGCAAATAATAGATTGGCCCAACTTTATACTTACAGCTTCTTCTCCTTGCTGGATTAGGAAGTTATCTGCTCCTCTTTAACATGGTCTCGAGAGGGTTAAAGGGTACAAATATTCAGACATGTAGAAGTTGGAGAAATTTATAGATTGTTGCATGTGAATTACAATGCACCTGTTATTTTGGCAGTAGTTTTATTGTCATTTGTAATGCCCTTCAGCAGAATCTTCTCTGTTCCATACCTTGTGCCTTACTCGTTTGCAGTTCATACATAGTCCTATGTCCTCCAGTGCTGTGAAAATGAGTGGGTTTAAGCTGAATTTCTGTCTTGGCTGAGATTAACCAGCTGTTCTTCAATTTAATTACAGGCAACAATTCAGAAGAAGAAGCCATCAAGGAGGAAGGGAAAAGCATTCAAGTCACACAACGAGCACATGGGAGATATTCTCAAGGACTATTCTCAAAAGTGATGGCACTTTTGAAAGCTGCCTACTTGTTTTCTATCCTTTCATGGACAAGTAGACATGTTTTAAAACAGACTCTCGTTCTAATAATCGTTTAAAGGAATCCTAAATGCGTTTTCATCAGATATTTTTTAGTTAAATTTTCTCTTCTGAACAGGTTTCAAAAATTGAAAGAAACTGTTTAAAACTAACTTACTTTGAATACACTGAATTTCACTAAAACTAACATAATGTTACATAAAATGAAACCTTAGTAAAAACACTGCTAAACAGAGTTAAGAATTCGTTGCCGGACTGTTGCGTAGATATTAGTCCGCTTGGAATGTACAAATGACAGATTTCAATAACTTCTATTGCTTATTGGCTTTTGTAAATGCTTTTTCATGTGTAAATTAACTGTCATATTATTAACTGCCTCAAGAGACACTTTTAAATATGGTTGACTACATCTACTCAAGGAAAGCAAGCTGGCAAAACGTGAGTCTGCGACCTTAAAAGCTGATAAACTTTAGTGTGCGGATCGTAGCATACTACTGGTTAACTGTAATACCTGTAAGAAATGCTTACTAGGATGCATCACACCACAAGGTTTTATGGTTGCTTTTCTCTAGCATAAGGATTGCGGGCAAACTGCGATGTCAAGTCTTTCTGCCTTCTTGGAGTACAGTTCTCTCTTACGCTGCCTCTTTATATAGCTGAATTGACCAGGCTTATGGATAGGCACTGGTGCACCATCAAATATATTACGTGTTTTCACTAGTACAATGGGCCTGTTGGTTTACAATGAAAAGGTGATAAACTGTGTCTATACACCTTTCACAGTTCTGCCAAGATTAACTGGGTCCTTCAGTTCCAATATTTAAAAGAAAAACCAATCAGATGCTTAGAGCACTTTAATGCAAGGAATCTCCACGAACCCTAATGACAGCAGCATGAGGTAACTGTTTAAGTAGCACTGTTTTGTGTTTCCCTAAACAGTTTTGATGCACTGCTCCAACTTTTTGATAAGATTCTTAAAATGGAAAAATCATGGCCAATAAATTCCTGTAATCAAAGCTTGATTAAAACAGTTTGCTAATTTTACTAAAGTTTATTGAAAATTTTACATTCAGCACAAAAGGATAAAAAGATTTCTGAAGTGAGAAAAACAGCAATCTAACAAATAGACCAGTTTCAATACGTTCGCTGTAATAATAAACTCATTTTCAAAATGAAGCACTAGGATTTGAACCCGAATGCTGAAGTGAATACATTGAAGCCGATATGTAATTGTAATTTATAATATGACAATTTCTGTAGCAGCAATCAGTCATCAGGCCACCCAGATTGTAACAGCCTAAATTAGGTACGGCCTACTCGATGCCACTCGAGCATAGCTTCTGTGTATTTTTAACAGTAATATTGGATAGTATTGGACACCAACATGGTGAGGTGACCCTCTCATGAGACTACCATCTAAGGCCAGTATGGACTGTACCACTAGACTACAGCTGACCTCGGAATAAAGCGCTGAGCATCGTGCCACATTACCTACTGCCTGCTGCTGCCCTTTTACAAGAAAAGCATACCTTACTTCTAATAAATCAATTAAGCCCTTCAACATTTGTCAGTCACCATTAAAAACGTCAACAAGTTAAAATGCTCTGCAAACAAAACAAAAGCCCCTTTGTCCATCCATTATAATCCTTTCACTAGATTTGATGCATGGGCTTAAATACATACATGACAAAACCATTCCAACTTTACTTAAGGATATACGTGACACACCAGATTAAGATCCAATTAAGATTTGGATACAGGTTAAGGGCAATTTGCATACAACAGCGTAACTATGTAAAGATTGTGATTCTAGCGTACCAAAATTGTAACATTTCATAAGTCATGAAGCAAGAAATAGTATTAGCAAAAAGTTTCTGACAAAAAACCATCTTAGAGAGAAAACTTTAAAATTGAAACCAAAGAAGTATAAGCTAAGCACTCGAAATAATGAGATCATAGTTATAAATTTTCAAGTCAAAGTCAATTTTCAAGCAATTGCTACAGAGGATTTACACAAGAGTCCCGAAATTTAATTTCCTATGCTCAAGGCACGTAGCACTTCACTACTGGGGTGCCGCAACATGTGAAATACGAACAAAAGGGTCTCAAATTGTCCTAATCTCTTCTCATAAATAGCAATCACAAATTTTTAAACAAAGAATGATTGTGCTTGTAGTACAAAGACATAAAGAACAACAGGAAAATTATGAAATTAACAAAACAGCATTAAAGCACTTAAAATCACACTGACTTAACAACACAAAGCAATATGTACAGCAAGGAAAAAGAATATCTCTGAGAATTTCGTATAATAGCAGACGAAAAGATGTTAACTTCTGCAACATCTCTAACTTGATGCTTATTTTCGCATGAATTTATAAAGGCTGGACACTGATGCGATAATGCCATCCTGCCCTTTTCCCAAATCAAGAAGGTATACTCGGTCATCATTTGGTGACATGAGTTCTTCACGAACAACGCCATAAACAAATGAATCTGCAGGATCAGTTCGATAAGCAACGTACTCGCCAGGAAGGAATTCCAACTGCCCCCACGAACAGAACGACTGGATCTCTTCATCAACTGGGCTGCCGGCCAATGGCATCGTTGGAGCTCTCGCAGCCACGTGCGACGAATGATCGAGTCGAATGTTGAGGTGATCCAGTTTTGTCTGGATTTGTTCCTCGGGACATGACAGCACAGGGAGCAGATATAGAACCGAGTCGTGTAGCATCCCAGACAGAATGCTGTTAACAACTTCAGCCAGTGGGATGAGCAGCTCCTGAGAAAATGACATGTCATCCCTCATGTAGATGTTCCATATATGCAGATCGGTATTTGCACCTGGAAGGCGCTCGACGAAGCATACTTTCTCCATTTCACTGCCAGCGATTGGCTTCCCTTTGAAACTGAGGTGTGTGATCACGTTTGGCACAGTGTAGACGCTGATGGTTGACAGTCGATCGAGCACAGAAAACATCATGTGCTCCTCGAGTTTTTGGCCTTTCTTGTGTGCTTCGTGCCGAACCAGACGAACGACGGCCTGCAGAAAACGCTCCGACTTCAACCTCTCACTCAGAGACTTGGCAATTCCTTTGGCTGAAACAGTCCGGCGTGCAGAAGGCACGAGCATTTCCTGAACGTACGTGCTCAACATCGCCGGTCGCATTTTAAGCGGCAGTAAATTGAGGATTTCGTCAATGCTCCTCAAACGAAGGCCACACTCTCGAATATCAAACAGAAACTGCAAGTTGTATTCTTTAACTCGATCGTAAAATGAGGGTGCATCATTAAAAACAAGCCTTGTAGCCTCGACCAACTTGCCCTTCTCACTTGGTAGGTAAAGGCAAGAAGTGGGAAATTCTGATGCCGGAGCATTCTCCAGTGTTTCCAGTAATCCCCGTACGGCTTTGTATGCAGTTCTTAGTTCGTTTGGAGTTAGTTTGGTTTTGCCAACATCAGCTTTGAGATGTTCCATAACATCAACATACTGTGCAGCTGTTGCACGATTGGTAGCGCCAATACTGATGAACAGGCGCTGGTACTCACCAAGCTCAACTGGTAGCTTGTAAAGATAGGGCCGTATTTCCTCAGTGTCATAGATATTCAGGACAGTTTGTCGAGGAAGGACGCAAGCCTTGGCATCATCAACAAGGACACAAGGAATCTTTTCAAGTTTCTCCTTGATTTCGGACAGGGCATCACCCTGCTCGATGAGATACTTGTATATTGCTCGGTAAACCTCCATCTTCGACATACGACTGACTTGAGTTGACGGAAGGCATGGACCAAAGTTCTGGCAGAGTGTTTCCAAGTGTTTCAACACCAACTTTACATTTGGAACTTTCTGTATTGCCAGACTTTGCACAATCTGTTCTTTCTGGCTAACAGAGAGTGATGTCTGGTTCATTGGGTCAGCCCAAGATGGTAGCAGATTGGCACAAGTCCAGCACAGTTTCTCATGTGTTTTTGCGACTGCATCTCGGAAAGAAACATATGCAAGCTTTCCAGCACCCAGGTCTCCATGCTGCATATAAAGCTCTTGGAGAGGCGGCGAGGCAGCCTCAGGTGCCACGAATGGAACATCAACGATATCAGTAAGGATAGGATCACGCAGTCCGTCTGGAAGCGTATACAGATGCTGAACCAGAACTTTTGACTTCATCAAAGCGCTTGCGCTGTTTGGATCACGGCCTTCGGTTGCAACCGCCTTTGTAAACTCTAAGAACATCATGCTTGTCACGTCTCGTATCATGCCCAGCATGGCCAGGAATGAATACCACTCTGATTCTTTGAACATCTTCTGCGCTTTTGGGGCAAAGCGTCCGGCAGGTTCCATGATTCGGAAGACAACATTCTCTGGATCATAGAAGTGGCTTGCACATTGGAGCTCACCACTTTCATCCTCCAAGAATGGAAGACTGCGCAGGGAAGCCAGCAAACCGTTCCGCTCCTCTTCACTGATGCCTGGAGCTGTCGGTGAATCTTGAAGGTACTGTGTGTAGATATGATGCAAGTGTACAAGACGATCCTCAAGAACAAAATACTCAAAATGCTGAAAGATGAATTGGCAATAGACGTCTATAACACTGATCGTTGCACAGCCAAGAAAATCGTAAATAACTTGAGCCTTGTCATTTCTCTCTAGAAAAACCGTTCCCGACTTGCTCTGCCAAATATCAACACCGTTTGTAGGAATCTTGGCTGGAAGTGTGTAGACTAGACAGTCTGTAAGACGGATGATGTCACCAAAAATTGTGCAGAATATTGGTAGGCTTCGAATCTTCTCACCAGCAAGTTCATCACTTCTTATGGCTTCAATCTGTTCACAGAGGTACTTCAGGATGTGGCTGCAGTCCTCTTTACTAAGGACTGTTGCTGCCAAATCAGAGAAGTGCCTTTGGAGGAGATTGACCACCTTGTCTGGCTTGTCCAGGGTTGTCACCAAGACCTGGACTACATCGAGGTTGTTACAATAATCGCTGTTGATTGCTGTAATGTCGAGTTGTGGAAGTTTGCACTTCTGGATCACCGACCGCATGCCTAGCGTCTGGTACTCACGAGATCCAAAGTCGACAATCAAGTCTGCATTTCCGAGTGAGAACAGACTAGAACCTGAGGAAGACCGTGCCGGCAGAACACACCAGTCCCGTAGAGGTGCAAGTTCCTTGGTTACCAACACAGCCTTATCGTCTGAACTAGAAACAACGTTTGTTAGGGTTTCCTCCAACTGAGAACTGATGTATGACCAAAGTGTCTGTAACCATTTTTCCGTAGGAACACTCGAGTATGACTTCACCCACTCCACCTTTTCACTGCCATTGTTAAATTTATCCTGCGGAAGTTTTGACGGCAACATTTCAGCCAAGTCAGCGATCTGAAACTTCTGAAACACATCCGACTCCTCCAAAAGATCTTTGCTGAAGGCTGTTTCGAGCATACATGGCTTCAGAAATTTATCTGAGCAGGCAGGCAAAAGGCTGGAAAACTTTGAATATAAAACTGGAGAATCTGAGGAAAACTGCCGCAGCAAGTCATCTGCAGTCAACAGTAGTGGCAAATCTGCAAGTTTCTCGCTAAAGTCAAATGCCTTTTTGCAGTAGTCCAGAACCAAGAGAAGCGTCTTCTCATTCTGGAATGGCGTGTTTGCCAACGGCTGCGGCAATTTACCTATGTTGCACATCGGATTGTTCGATGCATACGAAGAAAAAAAGAGCAAAATGCCATCTGGCGTCATGTAATCAACATCAACATCCGACCGTTTGAAATTGTCAAAGATTTCTTCACTTGCTTCGATTAGTTTCAGACCACACTCCAAAAGAACATCCTTTAAGATGTCCTCATTGCTTTTTTCTTTTGCCGTCCAGGGTTTCCCGAACCAGCTCTTCACTTTTCCTAAAAATGAAGCCTGGTGACTCTTCTGATCCGCTGTGCTGACAGGCTTTTCATTCTTCCGGAAAAATGCCTTAGTCGATCCCTCACCGTTTGGTGGAAGCCAAGTTATTACCCAATGCTGGACTTCATTGTTTGCCCGAGGCCCAACATTCTGAAATGGCTGGCCTACGTCGGCTTCACATACAGAAGGCAGCACAGCAATTTTAGTTTCTGCTATGAACTGATACGTTGACTTTGCCAGAATGTTCCACTGTGGCTTTGTTTCACTGAAAGCGGGAAAGAAGGCAAGATATGCCTTAAGACCAGCCTCAAGGATGAGCTGAGAGCAGCTGACACGCGCAATGTCATCCTCAAGACAGCCATTCAGTCCCATCATCCTCAGAGCCTTTAGAAGCGTTGCATAGGCCGGGGCAATCACCCTGCTGCAAAGCAGGTCATTCCACTCCCGCTTGTAGCCGGCATTTTCCATGTTCGTCCAGAGATGGCGTCGATTTTCATAGCCAAGTGCAAAGTGGCCGTTGATGTGTACCGGTAGGTCAGTCTCGACTGGCAGAGGCAGAAAGCAGAAGACACGGCTCGGTCTGTTGGAGGGCTCTATTCTTCCATGCTGTCGTCTCTCCATCAGGCAGGCCACGCCGCCTCGTGGCAGCAGTGCCAGATCGCCATTCTGAAATGCCATTTGCAAGTCATCTGGCAGAACAACCGTCTCTTCGAATCCAAGTCGCTGAACGACCAGCCACTTCTCCTGGTTCCCTGTGCTATCAGTCATAACGACTGTTGCTGTTGCCTCCTCCAACTCAATTGTCTGCACTGACTCTTTCCCTGATTTCAGTGTTGCTGTCGTGTTCTGAATTGCCTCTGCAACACGATGACGTGTTTTACGATCCTCTTTTGAAAGCAGTGCCTTTACGGTGTAGCTGTTGACAAGACCACCTGTACTGGGATCAACATCTGATATAATGATCTCCTCTAAGTGGTTTGTGAACAAGAGAATTTCAAACAGCTCTTCTCGTAGCTGGTCTAGAATAGTCTGTACTTTGGACATCGACACAGTCGCCTTTGAAATTTCCGAACTGTCTGCCATCTCCCTTGTACGCAGTGGAAGTCGGAAGATGGTGCTCCCCTTCGTGGAAAACTGCTCCTCTAGGTAGCACCGGAAGACATCTGGAAAAGCATCCCTCAGGTCATTCACGTTTTCAAACTGCATGCCAGGTTCCGTCGGTGTGGCACCTGGCACATAACGACAGTGCGGGTCAAAAACACACAGCTTCTTTGACCCATCCGCTGCAGTCGTTAACAGTGATGGTGCATCGGTCAAGTGGTACACGGAACTGAATCCGATGCCGTACTGTCCTGTCTTGCTGAAGTCGAGTGACTTACTTCCCTCGCCCAGCTGCTGTATTCCTGCAAGGTCCTTGTCAGTGAATGGACTGTTGTTGTAGACACAGAGTGCTGGACCCTGCAGTGGCTTCCACTGCTGATCAAAGATATGGTTCACTGGATGATGTCTACCATCCTTGATAAAGTGCATCACTGTTGCACCAGCGTCATCTGCATTCTGGATCAGCTCCTTTAAAATCTCACGATCAAAAGGATAGCTGTGTAGGATCCGTTTGAGGCTGTTCGTCAGCCGCTCGCGCTGACCAAAAGGAATGCCGCGCGCGTGTCGGCGCAGCGCTTCCTGACACTTTGTGCGAACGCCAAGGCAAGCAGATGCGTGAAATGTGATCTCTGAATGGGCGAAGTTCATTGACGACGTTTCAGTAATCCATGGACAATCGTTGTAACAGAGAGTTGACGCTGGCTGAAGGACTCCTCTGATGTTCGGAATGAAGATTGTACCATGTTCTGACTCTATATCTGTGGCACGCATGGTCTTCAGCTTCATAGCGTTGTTCACCTGCGTTGCCATGCGTATCGAAAGATCGAGATCCTTTGCGTTCAGTACAGTGTCTTCATTCTTCTGCTTCAGATCCTGCAGAACTGTCATGTAGTCCTTGATTTCAAACTGTTCTCGGACGCCCAACATCTTCAGAAGCTTGTGAAACCGTTTTACAAAGTCTGCTGGAAGGCCATACAAGTAAGGTGAACAGCTGTAAGAAAAGTTCAGGGCTACCTGATGGGTGTACAAAAAAGCCCCATTGAGCAGAATGCATTGCCTATCCTTTAGGATAAGACACACCTGCTCAGCGACTTCATGGTTCACTGCACAGTGGTCCTGCAGAAAGCCATAGATTGCATATACTATGTTCTGCAGCTCCTCATACTGCTGCACGGACAAACTGGCAATGTCAGTGCTAAATGCGTGCTCCATCTGCGCCACAACCTGTTCGATTTTCGCCTTCTTTCCCAGCAGCCGGAGGAAGTCACGAACCCTGTACGACAGCTGTGCATCGTCAACGATGTAAGAAGTTGCTGAAACGAGGTAACGATTCTCAAAAGTGAATACATCACTAGGACACAAAAGCTGCCCTGCGACTAGTTCTCCAACCCACTTCAGTGGAAAGCTATCAGGTTTTGCAAGAGGTATGAGGAAGGGAATTTCCATAATTGCCTCGCGGGCTTCATCTTGGTGGAACGCCTCAGACTTGCCATCCTCATGCAAGCCTTTGCGATCTCGTAACAGCATTCGATCCATAAACACCATGAGTCTCTCAAAACGGGCCTTGCCTTTTGTTACGTCGACCTGGAAGAACACTTGCTGTGCACGGCACCTCTCAAGAATGTCTTCCCAACCAATGTGATTGGATTGCATACCAAGCCTTTCTAAGCAGCTCAGAACAGTTGGGCTACAGAAACCATCTCCATGTGGAAACCGCCCGTCTCCGCGCTCAAACAGAAGAGACACTGGTGAAGACGGATGGACAAGTTCCTTGGGTCTACACAGATTTTGGCCATCGGGTGAAGCTGGAATGCATCGCTGCTCCCTAATGAGAGGGTCAAGGCTGGTGCTGTTCTGACTCAGAGCAAAGAGAACTAACGAGTCTCGAACCACTGGGGTCACATTTGCTATGCTTGGGAAAAAGATTTCCCTATAGAATCTCTCAACGCTAAAAATTTTACTGCCTATAGATTCGTTCAAACCAAATAACGTAAACGTTTTCAGCACAGCATCGGACATAACACCGACCTTCTTCCTTTGTTGCAAACCACCAGACAATATATCGGCAGCAACAACTTGGAACAACTGTGAGTTGGCCATTGAGTTTTCCAGAATTACAACATTTTCAAAGTCAACTGGCAAGCCCTCGCTGTACAATAGTGGCAGCTTTGTCGAAGGAACAACTGCAGATCTATAAAAGCTTTCAACCAGTGGCAGGAAATAGGAATCGACCGCTGAAGATGGCCAGATGTCATAAAGATCTGACTCAAAATTTGGGGGCAGAACTGAGGAGATGTCCTGCAGGAGTTGAATGTAAGCAGCAGTGACTGCATCTTCAAGAAGACACCGATTCCACTCTACTCTGATGTTGGACTTGTCGTCTTCCGTCACAAAACTCAGGCAACGTCGGTCCGACTGAAGCGCAAAGAACCCATTCACATGGACCGGGAGAAGCGTGGTCACTGGAATGGGCAGGAAACAGAATGCTCGGCCTTTCTTACTTTCTCCTGCATCAAGGCTCTTTGGCACTAATCCACCCTCACAGGGTTCCAGATGACACGCCACTCCACCGACAGGAACAAACCCTTGCCCTGATTTTAGTGCAATCTCCAGTGATCTTCCCTGACCAAATGACGAGGAAACGAACCAAAACGTTTCAGACGTTGCCGGGGTGTCATGGATAAATTCTGCAGAATCTTCTCCCAGTGAAACAGACATCTTGATGATAAAGCTACTCCTTGGTGCTGCAGGCTTCTTTTTCTTTGAGGTCGCTCGAAGCTGAGCCATGTAATCAGACGAAGCCTTAAGCATGCCACCATATGAAACCAGTTGTCGATTGGCATCGCTCTTCTGAGCGTCCTTCCTGACCATACTATCACCTGGAAATTCCAATTCTCTCACCATCTTAACAAGGCTTTTCTCGACAGTCAGAATTTTCCGGACCTCAAGTGGGTTGCTCTCATTAGGCAGATAGTAGAACGACAACTGCTGCACGGACTGAGTGAAAAGCAAAAGATAAGAAGCAGAATGTACGAGCATGTTGAGCAATGCAATGATCTGCTGACGGTCATAATGCAATCCACTGATCTCGCTACGCGCCGCTTGCTCTCTCGTCCTTAGAGGAAACCTGAAGAGGGTTCCACTGAAGTCATTATCACTACCGTCCCCGATCTTGCACCCAAACACGTCTTGATAAGGCTTGAACTGATCTGGCAGCTTCCGTATCAGTGTCCGGTTTTTGCCGAGGTCGATCTTGATCCCAGGTTTGCTTCGATCACGAATTCCTCTGCCAAGGTGAACAGTGTGTGGATCAAAGATCACAACTGTGTTTCTTGTAACAAAACTGGGCACATCAGTGATGTTGTACACAGCATTGAATCCAAGTCCAAACTTACCGATTTTGTCCAGCTCTGTCTGCTTTGTAGCACCGCCCAAACGTGTTATATTGTCAAAGTCTTTGTCAGTGAACGTAGCATTGTTGTACGCCCACAGTGCAGGGCCCTGGCAAGCCTTCATTCCATCATCAATTAGGTACTTCATGGCATCCTGATTCTGCCTTTCATCATAAAGAAACTTGATTTCTGTAGCACCAGCATCATCCGCATTTTGTACCAGCTCCTTTGGTATCGCAAGGCCATCGCTGTAGTCTTCCAGAAGTTTCTTTAACCGGCTTGTGAGAGGTTCTGACTGTCCAAAACTGTTTATCTCCAGTTCCTCAGCATTGAGCATCCGACTCATCAAAGTTGGGACATGAAGCGACTCAGCAGTCGAGATTGGTAGCTGCGGATGGATGAAGACGATTCCATCGCTGTCATCAAAGTCCATAAGACTGAAACCTTTCCGAACCCAGTCCATATCAAAGTACGTACATTCAGCAACTGGCAACAACCGAACACCAGCTTCCTCTTCCACTTTGCATGGAATGAGAACCTCAAGTCCGCCGAGAACACCTGGCTCAATCCCATCCTTTGCAACCTGATTTAAGATATTTATTGCCAGTGTAATATCTTGTGCAGATTCCCTTCCTGAATTGGCACTGCCTTCATATACTGCCTTCATTTTGTGCAGAATCTGGACGAGAATCTGAATGGTACACTTTACCACAACACCACAGCCTGCAAAGAACCCTGCATATGCCTGCAATTCAGAAGGCAATGAATACATGTACGGTTGGAGGTTTATACCACATGGCAAGATCAAGACTTCGCTGACTGAGGCAAATCCATCGCCATGCCATATCCACTTATTTACCTTTGCACTTCTAAGGGCTTTGCAAAGCTTAGATGCATCAAACCGACTCATGAACTCATAGACTGTCATGATCATGGTAAGAAATTGGGCTTTTTCCTGTGACCTGTAGCAACCAACAATGTAATCAAGTTGTGCAACAATAGAATCTAAATCTGGCACTGCATCCCAACCAAATGCCTGTGCAACCTTTGACTCACACTGTACAGCAACAATTGGTCGAACGGCTCCAATTACAGGCAACCACTCAGTGTTTCGCAGTAAGCGTGGAGGGTAAAAAACCTCACCAGCAAATATATCAACTGTAGATGGAAAAACAGCAGGCTTTTCTGTCAATGCTGCCACCCAAGGAATTTGGGAAGCATGTTCAACCAACAGCTTTCCATTGATTTCTTGCCAAAGAAGACTAGGGTTACGATTCAGAAAATTAAGGATCGCTATTGAGGATTTTTGTACTGAAACGTCCAAGTTTTTCTCTCGAACTGCTCTTTCAATACGCAGCATGGCATTCAGAAGATCATCGGCCACAAGATTTTTATCCGATTTGAGCCCCATTTTCCTCAGATGCTGCAGGTTTTCTGGCAGGGCATAAGCATCTGTTGGAAAAACGTCTGCACCTGCAAAAAGCTGCTGAAGCTGTATAGACTCTGGATCAAAGAGCTTTGAAGGACACTCTAATCGATTCTGCACCGTCTTCACAAAAGGCAGACTGGACAGCGATGCTGGAAATGAAGGATCCTCCTGGCAGTAAACTGTAAAGTTCTTAAAGAGGTCTTGTGCCACTATCTCGGCCTTTGCAGGGTTCACAGCGCCCCGTTTTAATTCAGCGGTCAGCGCTTCTTTCAGCATTGTAGTCACGTTGACAAAAGTTGCTCCGAGAAGAGCAGCTGCCTTTGCTGCAGTTTCTGAGCTGGCGTCCAGATATTTCTCACTAGTTGCCAGCGACAATTGCTGAGCAGTTGCAGCTCTTTTTACCTCAGCCACTGATACAGACTTGGCAGTGTCACCTAATGTTCCAAAACATCGAAAGACAGGCAGATGGCGCAAGAAGCTGATGTATTTTTGCTCAATGCATTTCGGCTGCAATCTCGAGATTAATTCTAGCAGATCAGACTTATCTGCATCCGTTACCTCGTTATGGAAAATACTGATCATCTGCTTTGCACCCTTTAACTTGCAAGCATTGTAGAGCACTTCAACAACATCCTCTGCAACAGGAACCTTAACATAGATTCCAACAATAGCTGCATGGTCCCTCACAAACTGTGGAAGTTCAACCACTACGTGAGCTCCTACAGCCCCGAGAACCCGCTCAATGCCAGGAACGAGAGTGACACCAAGAGCGCTCTGCATGATTGCACAAGATGTCTCTGACAGCTGGATCAAGCGCAATGGACAGCCAGTTATCGGTAGAATAGGCAGACCAGTAAACTCTGAGAGACTTGAAGGATGATGAGTCCTCAAGTGCTTCCACAGTAGTGCAATCCAATCTGGTGAAAAATTGGAAGCTTCATATGCAACCACCTGCTCTTGGTACCACGATTTTGGTATAACTTTTGGAATCAGCATGGCAACCAAGTTAGCTGTCAGGTATTGAACTTGACTCAGTCCTAAAAATAAAATGAAAAACACATCAAACTGTTTTTATTCTTTCAAAAAGATGTTTTGCTGAATTACTGTTATGTAGAAGGTACTGATCAAATCACTTTCAGAACTTTTACACATTTACGCATGAACTAAACTTTAAAATCATTATTAATAATTTACAACTGTATTTTGATATTGCCCGCCTTCCAAAGTTCAGAAGTGCACATGACCATACGACCGAACATCGATGACGCAGAGCAATTGTGAGTGAAGAACTTGCTCAAGGTGACTACACAGTAACTGCCTCGGGCGAGGATCGAACCCGTACTCTCCACATTACAGGCCAAGCACTCTAACCAATGGGCCACCAGAAGAATAAAATTTTGCAATCATCAAAACAGGACTCTGAACATTTCTAGTGCATTTATCACTTAAAGTGACCAACACCACACTACATTATCAACAGTAGAAATCTGGTGCAAGCAAACCTGCTTTAAAAAGGCAAACCATTTTGTCATAAGTTAAGCTGTACTGTTCTCTGCACCACCCACCTGACTGTGCCAGTTTGCTGAGTTTGTGGCGTGTTACGTCATCCAACTGATCAGAAACAAACTGCTCCGTGATATTCGGCAACAGTGAAGAAGGAAACTCATCGGTAGGCATGTAGACAGGTTGCTCTTTCTTGCTGAACTTCACAAATGTTCCGTTGAGCAATGGAAGCAGCTCAATTCCGTTCAGCTCTCGGAAGTCCTCATCCTTGAGAACGTATCTCAGCAGGTGAAGCTTCTGATGATGATCAAGGTTCATATACACGTTACGGTTGCCAGCCAAGATGTTCCTCAGTACACCTGGAGTGATTATCTCTGGCGAATAATTGCTGAAGGCACCGAGGGCATGAAGTACATGCTGGCTCACCTCAACTACTGGAACCCCTCCTGCGACGAGAACACTGATAATCAGAGATTTTGTTTCCGGTTCTTCCTTCATACAGTCAAAGATTGATTCTTCGGCAACAATCCACTTTCCACCGCCAACAGCCGTGAAGAAGATTGGAAGATCAAAGAGAGTTCGAAACAGTGGTTCCAGAACAATCTGCCACTTCTCATCTACAACAACCAGGTTGGGAATGGCATGGTACAGATCCAAGGCAGACACTTTCGGAGACCGTGTTGCATGGATCAGCAGTTCCTTGTACGACAACGGAAGGATTTCACTCAGCAGACAGCGATTCCACAGAAGTGACCGGTCTGAATCCACTTTCTGTCCGATGGAAGGCCACTTCAGGTGTCGACGGTTCTGGCTCACTGCAAAATATCCATTGACATGAACTGGCAATCCAGAGGCACTCTTCTCCTCTTTAGGCAGTGGAAGAAAGCAGAAGACCTGCCCCCTTGGATTCATGAATGCATCGTCCAATACTGGATCTACCTCTGTGGAATCTGAGCTATCCAAGCAATTCCTGTTTCCAGTTTGCTTACAACTACTGTTGCCATGGTTCTCACCAAGCTCCATTGCCACGCCAACCAGCGGTATTAGCGATAAATTAGCACCTTCCCTCAACGACTTCACGCTCTGCATAGTTCCAGCACCTACGTGAAATTCGTTTACAAGAAAACGAGCAACTTTCTTCTCAGCCTTATCTCCTTCCTGATATTTCACCGTGCCGATTTCCAGTGGATATGTTATACTGACATCTTCCTTCAGATTTGCACCCCGTTTTATTGTCTCGATGAAACACTTTCGACAACGCCTAACTGTGTCCAAGCATTCTGCTTCAATGGCTAGCTGGAAAACAAGACGAGGTTCATTTTCTGATTTGTCTCGAACGTAGAGTTCCAGATTTTCAACATTTTTTAAAAATATGAGGAATAGATGAGCATCATTCTCAAACTGAGCAAACAACTCTTTAACTCGCTCACCATCATACACAGTTGAGCACAGTTCAGAAGGGACCTGACGGAGTGGAAAGCGAAATAGTGTGCCATTGAAGAAACCTTTATCGAAGGACTGTTGAAACGAGCTCAGAATGTCACGAAACGGTTCAAAATGTTGCCGCACCCTGCGTATTTCCTTGCCGTTCTCTTTCAGATTCCACATATAACCAGAAGTCTGACTGCCCTGGTACAGAAAATACTTCTCGTGTGGATCAATCATGAACAATCGCTCGCCACTCAACACACTTGGAAGATCTGAGAAACAAAACAATTTTTAATTTAAATGATTTTTATGTTAAAACAACATGCATGTATGTAAAATGCTGCAACAACTGACAAATGGTAAAACTATAACATTACATCCACTTACTTACCTTTCCTTATTCTTTTTAACTATTCTCTTTTATGTAATTTTCTATGATAATTATTGTAAGATGGTTGTGAGTTGTGTACAAAACAGACACACATGACGATTCTAGCACTTTATGTTGGACTGAATTTTAAATGCAATTTATAATGTAACATTTATAAAGCAGAAATTCACAAGCATCAGAGCAAGAAGAAGGCTGAACATAACAGATCTAATGCAAATAAATGATCATCAGAAACAAGTTAGGTCTTTTCAAACATATATGCAGGCTGAACAATGATAGATCAAAAGAGTGATATTAGGAATTACAGTTGGCACAAGAAGACCTTCCATAGAAGACCATACAAAACAGAAGACTGATGTCAAAGGAACCGCTATGTCAAAGGAACCGCTACGTCAAAGGAACCGCTATGTCAAAGGAACCGCTATAGCGTGGCAGAGAAATGTGGAGGGAAATGATTACATGTACAGCAGACACCTACCAGACACCTACAGATTCTCAGCAACATGGAAGATGACAATGATAGCACATTATAAGAACTTCCTAAGAATTAAGGTGTTAAGTGTACCCATAGATAGAAAATTAGATTACATAGCATAAGCAATGAGCTATATCTTCATTTTTTATAATCTTGCCTGTCAGATGAAGAACGGATTTAAATCCAAGACCAAAACGACCAATCTTCATGGAATCAGTTTCTTTGATACTCTCCTGCAGCATTCGAATTCCGATCCAGTCTTGCTCCGTGAATAAGGCATCATTGTATGCATACAACGCGGGGCCCTAGTTCAGCAACAACAAAAAACTGAACTTAGTTTTTGTTTTTCTCCCACAGCACCTCCTTACTTACTTATCTACTTGATACAACAAAGCGTTTTGCATGATCAAATATAACAACGTCATTTCACCCTGAGGACACCTAAAACAACCGTCTTTCACTTCTGCCTCCAGGCTTTAAATAACAGTGAAAATGGTGAAACTGCTAATTTGCTGTTGAACAATTCAGCGAACTAGTTTCAAGTGAAAGTTGCATATTGTTCAATTACTCTCATCATGTTGCACTTCGACTCATTGACCAAACCTTTTGAGACTTTTAATATACACAGGTATGCTATAAAATGAGTGTCATGAGCAATTTCATGACCTTACCTTACCCATATTTCCTAAGACTATAGAAAATGTCAACAACTCTTTCCATTTTCGTTTTTCTAGCTCTCCCATTTTACTCCAGTTAATCTGTATTCCATCTGGAAATAGTTTATTTCCATCCTATCTTTTGACATTACTTATAAACTGACCATAGTGACATCGTGTTCGTTTTGTTCGAACTGAATGTACAAGAATTGACATTTCATGGTGTTCATATGGAAATTTCCATGTGTTCTGTATCTATGCCTGCATTTTCAAAGTTATTCTTTAAGTCTCTGCAGATTTTGTGCAGTTTCAAATATTGATTCATGCTCTGTTATTGTTCATCAGCTACCATGAGATGGAAGCATTTTGCATGATCAAACATGACCACAGCAGATCATTCCATCAATGCTTTGATGTCATTCAGGTCTGAACTTAAGACTCATCTCTTTCAACTTGCACACCTATCATAACCTACTTTTTTCCTTAAAAATGGTTGCTGTTTGTTACATATATTGGTTAAAAGCAAAAAAGAATAGGAATACGTGATCTACTTGGCAGCAAGCAATTTACGTTTGTTCATTTATCTCAGAACTAGGTTTTTGCAGATGCGTGGTTCTTTCTTATGAGGGCAGAATTCAGCACACAAGTTTCAAGTGAAAGTTGCATATTGTTCAATTACTCTCATCATGTTGCACTTCGACTCATTGACCAAACCTTTTAGACTTTTTAATATACACAGGCATGCTATAAAATGAGTCTGTCATGAGCAATGTCATGACCTTACCTTACCTATATTTCCAAAGACTATAGAAAATGTCAACAATTCTTTCCATTTATGTTTTTCTAGCTCTCCCATTTTACTCGAGTTAATCTGTATTCCACCTGGAAATAGTTTATTTCCATCCTATCTTTCGGTGGTGACATTGTGTTCGTTTGGTTTGAATTGAATGTACAAGAATTGACATTTCACGATGTTTATATGGAAATTTTCAAGTGTTTTGCATCTGTGCCTGAATTTTCAATGTTAGCCCTCAAGTCTCTGCACATTTTGTACAGTTTCAAATACTGCTTCATGCTCCATTATTGTTCATCATCAGCTACCATGAGATGGAAGTATTTTGCACGATCAAACATGACCACAGATCATTCCATCAATGCTTTCATGTCATTCAGGTCTGAACTTAAGACTCCTCTCTTTCAACTTGCACACCTATCATAACCTACTCCTGGTTTCTCTGATATGTCAGAGTTTCACCAGAGTGGTTTTTAATTTCACTTGAAGTGACCATCAACAGATGTCTTGGACATAATCATAAATTTATATAGCGCCACTTCAAGAGAAACTCATCAGTGGCAGTCAAAATTTGATAATGGTTCTTGTCAACCAGTTTTAAGAACTTTGTTCGACATGAGAGCTCTGTAAATGCCAGTACCTCTCAATGCATGCACCATGAGAGTTCATTTGGCTCAACTCTCAACTGTCACTTCAGTTTGGGAATTTACTTGACCAGTTGGAAACCAACCCCGTGATTTGGTACTCAGATCGAAATAATCAAGATCACAGGTTGCCCTTAACTCCATATTCATACAACCCACATATATTGACTGATGTAACAGGTTCCACAACACTGTCCAAACTTGCAACACACATGGCAGTCTTTAAGAATGACTTTGAAACATGGAATAGAAAGTTAAGCAGAGCTGCCTAACACAAAAATATGGTGCAGCAGCCACCCACATCTCACTAAAAAATTTACCCAGTTCCAATGGATATCAGCGTGACATGTCTACAGATTTACAATGTGGATTGAAATTCCAAGCAGCTAAAGAAACACGTTAAAGTCTTACCTGAAACTGTGCCATTTCTGGATGGTGCAAATTGGCGGTGCCATAACTGTGCTGATCAAAGATGAACTTAATAGTTTTAGCACCCGCATCTTCGGCATTTTGTAGAAGTTCCTATGACCAAGAGAATTCAACACACTGACAAAGTTTTCAAACCAGGTCTTAACATAAAAAAAATGGCATCACAATACTACCAGGTCAAGACTGAGCATTTTTGAGTTACATACCATAAACTGGACCCTCGTTATAATCCTTCATCAAACTGTCATTAGATTAATTTCTAACACTAAATTTTAGTGTCCATGTCTGTCTCTCTCCCTCTTTCCTTGGGGCTTGATTTATCGTGACCTGCATGGCTCTCCTAGTGGAGCTCATACGATGTGGCTGAAGAAGCATTTTCCATGGTCCACATGCCTAACCAAATTACAGTACACCAGCATTTGCACTGTAACAAAACACATTAAATGGAGTCAGAGGCATTAGTTGCAAAGAAGAAACTGTTTTACTACCTGCCTTACCAACAAAAGGTGATTTAACCCTGCAATCTAATCTGGTTCTTACTTTGAGGATTTGACCATTATCTGGGTATTGATCGAGAATTGATCGAAGCTGCTTGATCAGAGTAGGACGAATCAAGCCATAGTTCTCCCTCTTGTCTGTTTAAACAGTCAACAAAACATTCACCTTAAGTACTTCAGCTGATTACCTTCCTCTTGGAATAGTATTCCACCCAATATATAATGCTGCTTTCAACTCTGTGCGCAATACACTTTCAAATTGCATTTGACTACATGTGTAACACACATTTTCAAATTGCACTTGACTGTGAAAATTTTCAAATTGCATTTGACTATGTGCAACATACATTTTCAAATTGCATTTGACTATGTGCAACACACATTTTCAAATTGCATTTGACTATGTGCAACACACATTTTCAAATTGCATTTGACTATGTGCAACATACATTTTCAAATTGCATTTGACTATGTGCAACACACATTTTCAAATTGCATTTGACTATGTGCAACATACATTTTCAAATTGCATTTGACTATGTGCAACATACATTTTCAAATTGCATTTGACTATGTGCAACACACATTTTCAAATTGCACTTGACTGTGAAAATTTTCAAATTGCATTTGACTATGTGCAACATACATTTTCAAATTGCACTTGACTGTGAAAATTTTCAAATTCCATTTGACTATGTGCAACATACATTTTCAAATTGCACTTGACTGTGAAAATTTTCAAATTCCATTTGACTACGTGCAACATACACTTTCAAATTTCCTGAAAAGCATGTTTGGATCAATTAGATAGCCATGTGTGCAGAACTACTGAGGAATACTAAAAACACTATGTCAAGTGTCTGATACATATCACATAATGTATACATTAATATCAAGCCCATGATGACAGGTACCTACAATGAAAACCTGATGCTCTATTCACCATTTATAAGGTAAACTAAACACACCCAAGATAAATGAATACCAAGAATACCGGTAACCAAGAACAAATCAGTTTCCTATCAATTCATAACAACCAAAACCATCAAGGGTAGCTTGTCGGGTTTTCTTTGTCCTTAAACTCAAACCTGAACTTCTACATTTTAAACATCTTTAACCCACTTTGTCTTTCAGTGTCCAGGAGATATCCATGACCCCGCAAACATGTTGCCATGTAGTAGCACAATGCAAAGTATGGCCATTCACTCCCCACTCTAAATGTACCTCTGCCAACAGCTAGACTCTCCGAGCTTTGAAGTGCAACTAACTGTGAGAAGACCTGGTCTTCCCAATGCAACAATCTCAGCTTGTCTGGTGTGAAAAATATTGAGGTAATTTACCCTTTAAATACATTAAAATGTACTGTATAACAGTAGTATTATACAGTTTAAATTCACTCATAAAAGTTGCTGTGCTCTATTACAGTTATGATAATTACTATATTTACCTTCATATGCAGACTCTTCCATTTAATATTTGTCAGTTCAGTAAATAGTACACTCAGTTTTCTCTGGTTTCAGTAATTGGCTGGTAGAAGATTAATTGCTGGTAGAACTGTAAAATCAATATTCCAAAATATACTTTATTAATTGAATCATTCTATTTCTAAACCACCACTATATACAATGTAAAAACAGTCAGTCTGTATACAGCCTAGAGAAGGTATCTACTGCAGGTGACTATCCTTGCACAGTCCATTAGCCACATACTTCAAAACAAAGCCTAAAAATGTAATCCATTAAAATCCCTTCTTTTTCCTTTTCCTTCCAGACCGTTCAACTGATCATGAAAATCCTTTAACATCCATGGTCTTTAGGCACACATTGTGACATTGGCTCCTTGGGTTGGGTTCTATTCATTGCACAGACCATGGTCTCAAAGCAGAACCAGGCTCATACAGAAAACCGAGTAGAAATAAAACTTTTTAGTATTATTAGTTCTTTTAACATTATTATTTTATCACTATTTAACAACAGTAGTTCATTTATGGCCCACATTTAAAATGGTAACCTGTTGGATTGATGTACATGTCTATGCATTATGCATCTTAACAAGTGGTGCTGTTTGACCTTCAGCCTAAGAGCCTTCAGCCTAGGGAACAAGCATCACTGGAATACAGACATGTAAAAAGTGTGTTTAACCAATATACTTTTATCTGCACCTTGAAAGAAGCTCAAAGAAGTTATTCACAAGCTCCTAAGACACATATCAAATGTCCAGCGCCAACTGCATTTATTTCAGAAAAGCTTTAACTCTACGTTTTCATCAATCCGACTTCTATTTAGCAGGAATTATTTTAATCAATCCCACTTCCATTTAACATGAATTCCTTTCATCAATCCCATTTCCATTTAAGCAAAGAATTATTCAGATCAATTCAACTTCTAGTTTCACGGTAAACTATTTTCGTCAATCCAGCTTCCATTTATGCAATTATTTTCTAGTTTCACGGTAAACTATTTTCGTCAATCCAGCTTCCATTTATGCAATTATTTTACCCAATCCAGCTTCCATTTGCGGACGGCGTAGAAAAGAAATAACGGTACCGTAATCGTAGTGAATCCACATTCAGCTAGTCCATTTAGGCAAACAATTATTTTCATCAATCCCGCTTCCATTTCAAAAAAAATTAGTCCATCCAGCTTCTATTTTAAATTGACAATATATTATGCAAATGCAAAATAATGTGGGCACCTGAACTGGAGGATTACCATTTATCTGCCTTAAAATAATTTATGACGCTAAACTACACGATAGCAAAAGATGGAATAATTTACAACGCTAAATACACGTTTACCCAGCAAACTTCAACTTCTCACTTGCACTTTAGGCACACACGTATTAATAATCAGCTGTTTCGTTTTTGGTTTATACATGTACAACACAGACATTTTCAGCAGACTTCGCCATATACGACGCCTACTTCTCCATTAAAACTAAAAACTGAGATTGTCGTTGATAGTTCTGAAATACCAAAGTAAATAGATCTGAAATAATAAACTAAACCATCACAATTTGTTATTTAATAGACCTACCCCTCAACTATAATAATTATCAGTCTCAACGTTGGTTGTGTAAGTGCTTGTATTAAATTCCGTTGACTTATGTCACCAAAGACCAATAATTATACCCACCACAGGACGAGATATCCATAGTGTCATCCTGTGAGGTCTTGGAGCGCCTACTATGTTCCGCAGCGTTCTTGGCGGCTAGGATATATCGAAATCGTAATCTCGCGATTTCTACAGTACCCAAAAAGCGAAAAACCAGCTTATTCACAAACGCTTAGTCAAAACTAAGTCGATAGGCGGGGTGGTGGTAAAATCTTTGCTAGGAGTTCAATGAATAGGCTGCATTTTCCAAACTTGCGAGGGACTATGTAATGTAATTATTTCTACTGTGTAATGTAATTATTTATAGGCCTACATATCCAAAAGATTTGTGTACGGGCCAAGCAATCTCTCCACGCCCATCGTATTTTAATCTCGCATGGGCTCTTGGGAGTCAGGCTATAATTATGATGTGGTCCGGTCCACCACTGTCAAGTGTCAACCGAATGCTTTATTGTTCCCAAGTGTGGTGGGGCTTTGCCAGCAAACAGGAACGTGACTCTTTAAGTGCTGTGGTCCGCAAGCTGGTACGCTTTGGCTTCCTACCAAAATCTTTCCCCACTTTCGAGGAACTCTGTAAAAAAGCCGACCATGACCTTTTTAGAAATATCTTAAATAATCCCGGACATATCCTTCATTACCTACTAGGCCTACCCCCTGTCCTATATACTGGTCACGATTTGCGCCCACACTCACATAACCGTGTTCTTTCTAGATTTGATTCCCTCACCAGGCGTGGTTTCCTGGCTAGGATGTTGTACAGCTAAGCCATATAGTGTTTTTTAGTTTACTATTTACTAACTTTTTCTCTGCTATTTGATAACTTTGTATAACTTTGTATACGTACAGCGCCGTGCGTTTGCCAGCGTTTAATAAAGAACACACTTACTTACTTACTTACCTCGGTGTCATTGTTCATTGCAGTTCAAGTTATGCATTTTAAATGCAAAATTTTTATTAATCAAAGTAAACCCTGCACTTTGCACTTTTGGTCGTCAACAACATTTTTTCGTTGTCCTCAAACTCTGAATTCTACAGTCGTGTATTATTGGCATAAAATAATGCAACTCATCGATATCTATATTTAGAACTATATTTATATTTAGTTCTAAATATAGATATCGATGATGCAACTATATTAGAGGAATGGGTACTAATAAAAATGACGTATGTACATCCTTTTCACGCTTAAACCACAGAATAGAGCGTGTTAAACATAGATGTCGCCCCACTTCAAATTTGGTTTCTAATGTTAAATATGATGCTTTAAATCTCCACCGGCAATTTTTTATTTTGAAAACATAATTATTCGTCAATCTGCCTTAATAAAATATAATTAATTGAATGCGTGTATTCTGAAAACAAGATGTGAAATTATTGTTACCCCGATTATCGCCCAAAAACTATTACAACGACGTTACATAATAGGGACTTTTCAGTGCTATGTATGGCATAAAATAATGTAAGATGTCTATGATTATTGGTCCTTGGATACACAGTGATCTCTATTAATAGCATTAATGAACATCTCAGTGCAGAGCACGTTCTAACGTAAATAAAAATGGCGGAAACATTCTCGGGTTTTTTCAAAGGCGTGCGAAATGATATTTTCGATTCTTTGGAAGATCTTGGGTTTGTAGATATGATATTTTCTTGCGCACTAGTTATAAGCAATTACTTTTCCTTTACTATTAAATTGTGGCATTACAAAAGTATTCGCTTTCGCTCAACGCGATCAAATAACGCTTTCTTCCATTGAAATACCGTATATTTAAACGGGACCAGCCAGCTTCTGTGCACAATTATGAGTTTCCAGAAGATTACATTGGGTAACCTATATTTAATTCAGATGTGTCTAGATGTCTGATTGCTGTGTGTAATTTAGTAAACCACAGCACATTGACGAATTCTTTAGTCGACACTGACATATCCTTGAACCTCAAGCCCTTGCTTCTGAGGTGTTTTATAGGGCATGTGAGCAAGTGTATTAGCTTTACTGACATTCGTTACTTATAAGTGAGTGCATATGTTTGATGTTTTGTAGATACGATGGTCCAATGCTAAGCTCTGATGCTTTTCAGAAGGCAATTGAAATTGGGCCAAAATCCGTTGATTTTACAGCCTTTGTGGTTTGGTTAACTACACAGTTGAACTGCTACACTGGTCTGGAAGAACATGTATGTTCGACCACAGGTAAGTCAAAAGACTGCTAAACTATCCCTTAAGTTCTTCAGGGCATAGTGGTACATGAAGGGTTAATGTTAGCAAAGGGTGAGTCCTAATTGCTTGAGCAGACAAATCCTAGCTGCAATAAGGTAGTCAGTGAAGAAATCAAATTTGCTTGGTGCTTGAAAACATTTTTAAATGCTCGTATAGGAATGGTATAAATTGCAAATGTCTTAAGCTGAGAGAATTATTAACTGCCAACACACGCATGTGAGGTTTAAACATGCAACACGTCTTATATAACACAGTCCACGATTTTAATGTACCATTAGAACATGACCTTATTATGGCATTGCCTTGTCTTCATATGGTCCTTAATATTGCTGCCAGAGAGAGGTAGCATTAGAATGAGACTGTACTGTATAAGTAGTAAGAATTACCCTTAAAACTGTACAGCATGGTTTGAGTCACTGGCAATTACGGTACAGTTTTTATTTAAACATTTGTGTTTAAGTGTGCTTTTCTTTAAATTTTATGCATTGTATTCAGTATTTTATCTTACTTGTTTGTTTCATTAGGCTTCTATTTTCTTCGATTATTAGAATGTCACAAGTAGGCAATGATTGATTGATTAAGCCACTGATATGTTAAGGACTTGCTCTTGTCTCTGCAGTCACTAGCTCTAGAAGGCATTAGACTTTTATTCCTGGTACTTTAAGTTACAAGTGTCAACTTGTTGATTTTGTCATGCCTTTTTGCATTTCAGAGCTTAGCGATGTAGACACATTTCTGATGGAACTGAGCGGATTTCTTAGAGAATATGGTAAATGCTAGTCTTTGGTTTCTTGATTTTTGTGTTCAGTCTTAAGTGTAGTGGTGTGGCCCTTAATTACCAAAACATCTGTGCGAACTTAACCCATCAGCCCTGGAGGGTCGGTATGTGAGCACAAATGCAAGTTGCGGAGGTTAATTTGGTGTCTCAGTTTACTACTAGTGTTATGTCAGTGCTTCAGTCTGGAACTCCAGAACCATGCTCTGAGGAGTCCCAAATATTTGTAAGAGTCATGTTGATAAGTTAATTACTTCAACCTTTTGAGGTTGTTAACAGCTTGTGAGTAGTGAAATGAGGTGACTCTACACAAGGACATTACTTTGCTCCCTTCTCTTCCTTCTCCCCATCCTTTCTCCCTCCTCTCTCCCTCCCTTTCCCTATATATGAATTTAGCCTGCTTTGTCCAACACTTTAAGGCCACTCACAGATAACAAAGTACTATCTTATTTGTTAGTGACAGAAACTAACTTGTGTCGAGAGTGCCTCTGAATCTCTGAGTGGCGCTATATAAATGTTCAACTGCAATTACATGTTTATATTCTTTTTTCATTTCTGTTAATTAGTTGACCACAAATCCTTAACCGCTTAACCGCCATAATGCCGGATATATCCGGCGCCAGCTAAAAATCCTCACGCCTTAGCGCCGGATTAATCCGGCATAAACATAATGACTCGGGCATAGTGCTGGCGTGGCGTATTTCATGAAGTATGGCGCATATTATATTAGCAGAGGATGTCATAGGCTATATTTGGACGGAATTTTTTAACCCCGGCTACTTCCGGTCTGATCGCTATGCAACCGGTGACGTATAGTAATAGTACAAAATGGCGAAACGGAAGTTTACAAGCGAAGAAGTCTTGCAAGCAGTTTTAGGACCCGCAAACATCCATGGATGTGATATTACCGGCAGAATGCAAGAACTTTGGCATTACTGAGAAGATTGTTATATATCTTGCACTTCCTCTACTGGACAGTCGTCGTACAGTGTTCATGGACAACTGGTACTTCAGCTGTCGGTTGTATGACTACCTACACTACAGACAGACAATGGCCTGTGGAACAATAATAGATCTGAGTAAATAATTATGTGCTGTATGTGCTGCATGTTGGTTTATACGTGTTCAGCAAATGTCAAAAATTAAGTACGCAACTAACAATAAGCCACAAAAATTACGCTATTTTTACCAATATGATGCGGCGCCCGGATTTCTTGGCTTGCGGCGGTTAAAGGGTTAAATGTGGTGGTAAAGCCCACCTGTCACCTTTCACACACATGCTATATCTTCAAACAGATGTGCTGCAAATAATTATGATCAGTCTGTGTCATCAAGTACAGGTCTTTTAACTGAACCACGATGCACAACAGTTCTGGGCTCACGTGCATTCCGTACCTCTAGAATGGAATGCGTGTGAATGGAATGGAATCAACTGCCACTCTTTCTTCGTAGCTCAAATTCACTTCCTTCCCTCAAAAAGCAGCTCAAAACGCACTATTTCTCCTTGGCCTTCAAGCACTTGGATATCTAACTGCGTCTTCTCCTGACGGCTGACTATCCGCGCCTTATATTCACATTTCGGTGTGACTGGCCGTGTTTTACAAACTTAATTAATTAATAATAATAATAATAATTGGCATCTGGAATGTGACTGAACTTTTTTATATTGAATATACAACATGCTGAAGGCTCTTATGTAAGGTAAGGTAGCTTAGCTTACTTTAAATATCGTACCTTTCTCTTATTTGTTCTGTCCATACCTTATATTAGCTTAGCTTTAGGATATATATACTTGTGGGGCGTGGTGGTATAGGGGTATGTTCGGTGCCTTGCAGCCGGAGGGTTGCGGGTTCGAATCCACCTCAAGCCGACGCCGCAGGGACCCTGGGCAAGTCCTTCACTCGAAATTGCTCATGCGCTTCGGCGTTAAACTCCGATTCAGTGTCCGCACTGTTGTCCAGGGTGCCTCTGAGTAGAAATCTCAAAGGGGCACTATAACAAGTGCTCATACATACATACCTACATACAATCTTACTTATATTGCACTGCATTATTTTTACTGTCATCATTTAGGTTGCCCATATAGAAGTCTGTGTGAAGGACCATTGCAGGAACGTTTTTTGACAGTGGAAAGTAATCTTCTACTTCTTGACTATCTCCTCACCGAGTTACAGGCAACAAAAATCGCCGCAGTTAACTGCCCTTTAGCGACACCTCTCAGTAAGACAGACTCGGTGTCAAAGGTGAGAAATTTGGTCATGCCTCTGTGAAACGTTTAAGTGCTTTTAGGTAGGTTGAATTTCAGGTTCATCTGCATAATGATGTTTAGTAATATTTTTGCCTTTTATACTTAATGATGAAGTGATCTTGTTTGCACTAAACGCTAATTTATTTGTAACCAAAGAAGAACAAAGTGACTAACACTTTAACAACGAGCTGCATTGGTTTTCGCATTTAGTATATACTCTCATCGTTAAAGTGTTAAGGGCATCACTGTAGTTCTTCCACTGTTTTGAATGTGAATATTATTAATTAATCTAGACTCTCCTGGTGGCAGAACAGTTACGTACACTGTTGAAGTGTCTTGGCATTCGAGAGCCAGACGAGGAGATTGTCCCATCAGAATTCTGCGCTCGTCTCCAAGAAAGTGTGAGTTAACCGACTTATATAGTCTTTGTTTGTGAAGTCTTTGTGTGATCCAGCTGGGCGAGCTATGGCCTCTACTTGACTTACCCTGGTACATTTTACTGTGTCTGAGGAAACTTGTCCAGAGTTGGAAATATTTGAAAATTGGTTTGGAAGAGCTGAATAATTTAGTGAAAACCTCAGGATTTTATCACAAATAGTGAAAATTATTACAAACTTTAAACCAGTACCATGGAAATGTGTGCAAACTTTAGGTGATTTTATCTTAAATTAACAGGAAATTGAGAACAGGACATTATATTAAGCTCTTGCTGCTGTCATATAAAGAGCATCTGAACTCCTGTTGTTGTAGTGTAATAATAAATGTAAACAAACGTAAAGCCATAACAGTTTATTTTGATAGTAAATTATTAATCAAAAGCAATGATAAACTTAAGGCTCTAATAGCAGTCTTGATTGTTCTAGATTAGCAGTCATCTTCAGAACAATGAGTTGAACCCAGTTGGTAAACCTTTGCTCACTGTCCTCCCGTCTGACGATGAATGGAAAGAAATTGAGTACGTCAGCCAGGCTCTGGAACAGGATTATTCCCGTCGGCACCAAATGGTGATTCAGAGACTAGATGTGACAATACAGTCCTTCAGATGGTCAGAACAGCTACAGGTAAATCCTTGGCATCATAGCTACGAATTTTAGTGCACCATTTGAAATAAACAATTCAACATTTGGCCATGTTACCTGTAAGCATGGTCATGCAAATGGAAAACCACAGAGCCTTTGCTTGTAATAATAATGATAATAGGATTTATATAGCGCCGTAGCACAGCCGTGGCTGAGGAAAAAGGTGTCCTACTTGAGTTAAAAAATCAATGACAGTCACATGATACTTTAAAAAGATAGATCCTATCCTTACCATACCATGCTTTTATGTGCTTTAAATCCCATTCCTTACTGTGGTGGTCCTCAAAATTAAAAGTTATCTTTTATGCAACAAAGTATTTCAAGGTGTAATTAAATAATAATTCCAAAATTTTGGCTTGATTGGTTGATTGATACTTTGCGGTTACTCTCTACATAGTTGTGTTTCTGTTATAAAACAGAGTACTGACACAGTTAAGGTTGACACCAACCTTTTAAACAAGAAGCTGAACTGGAATTTAACTGATTAAATGATCAACACAGTCAGGTAGTGATACATAACATAACATACTTAGCATAAATGAGAATTTGTAAAGTGCAACTGCAAGGAAAACTCATCAGTAGCACTCCCGACCCAGCAAGGAGAACTCTCGTTCAAACAGAATAGACTTCAAGCGCTTACAGAACAGAGAACAAGATAGGCTGACTGGCTCATCTCTAGTTTTATGAGGAATGTTGTTCCAGGCCACAGGACCGACAAAAGCAAAGCTTCTGTGCCGAGTTGTTGAGGAACGAGCCCAGGGGACAAGAAGAACACCCTGATCGGTTGGACAAAGGGACCTGCTGCCAGGAACAGACGAGGCAGAGATACACAATGAGCCAACATAAGATGGGACAAGTGATGTCAGTGTGTTTGCAATACTTAACTCATGTCAAACACTTGTCCAAACTGCAACTTTTCAGACAGTTTCTGTCCAAACTTAATCAAGCAGCAGTGACTTCTTTGCTTCAGGGAACATAGCTCTGTGTTCAGAAACAACC
Organism: Aporrectodea caliginosa; assembly: GCA_020284085.1. NCBI lineage: Eukaryota > Metazoa > Annelida > Clitellata > Crassiclitellata > Lumbricidae > Aporrectodea > Aporrectodea caliginosa. The sequence goes on from JACEVL010000770.1 coordinate 1,045,328, forward strand.
TGCAGCACGTATTGTTTCTGATATTTTAGTAATCGATGAATTAAAATCCTGAATGAGTTTATGTCTCACTCAGCTGCGTTGTTCGCAATGCTGAGACTTTCTGGGAATTGGTTGGCTTGCTGGAAATCATCATCTCCTTCCCACTGCTCTGTCAAGAACTTTAGAGTGCAATTCAGTGAAGTTGAGCATGTTGACCATTTAACAAAATCCTGAAGTTGCTTGCCCTCATTGCTGTGCAACTCTACTTTAATGATCAAGGCAGTTATTTCATCACGTAAGTACCACAGATACTTGCTAAGAGCCTTAATGCCAGTCAAAGAAAAGCCATCATTAAGCTTTGAGAAAGTGACGTTCGGTTGGTGGACCTGCTTGTGGGTTTAGTCTCGAAATCAGTACTTGGGTGTACACCAGGCTGATAGCTCAGAACTTTCTCCTCCCAGGCATTAATTGGAACTGATCTTTGAATATCCAAACTTTGATAGAGTAAATTGGATCTTTGTCATCATCCTGGCCTGGTGCATAATGCCTGATGCCATCATTCAGGCACAATGTCGTGGAATATTAGCGAAAGGTTGATAGTAAATTCAAGCAGCTCACAATAATTGTCATCGCATGTTTGGCTGTTGCACTACTGAAGTGCGTTTTTTGTAAATTCAGTTGCATCAAGCCAAAGAGTGCTATTACTTGTCAATATGTTGGCACATACCTGATCCTTAAGTACTGTTTCAAAGGGCTCTTTGTTCATATGTGCCCAACTGTCACAAAAACTCATAATTCAACTACAAGGTTTTCGAACTGGCACTTATTATCTGATTCAGAAGAAACTCAGCATCTACTGCATCTGGCACGTTGACATTACATACATGAAGTTGACTGAGATATCTTTCAAAACTGCCTTGGATTGTCTAGCAGTACACTCACAACAGTTGGGATACTTTCTGCTGCTGGGCTGTGGTTCAACTTTTGTGCACCAAGAAGCTCATCAACGTCATATCTTGACATCAGCAGAGGCAGTCTGTCAGTAGATTCCAGTTACAGTGAAATACCGTTAACACATGAACCATTAACAGTTACACCCACGTCCAGTATGTGCAGTTTTTGAGGACCACCCTGTGCCTTACTGAACTTTGTTTACCTCTCCTTACTTTGTCTTCCAATACTGTATCCTTTCCTTACTAATAATGTAGCTTGCCATATCTTAACTTTCTTGTTCATCTTCTTCAGTTAAAGTAACCTTTTTTTAACTACTTGAATTTTTTGTTTTCTTTTTAGAACAAAGAAGATCGTTTGAATTCTGTTTACCGATCTGTTCGAAGTAGAATGACCCCTGCTGCAGACTTGGATGTGGCTCACCTTCTGGCTGCTCGTGATGGTCTGTTGATGCCACTTTTCCATGATCATACGAAGGTTTTTTGTAGGGTTAGACCGAATCTTGATCCGCAAATCGGTTTTTGCAGATTTTGCCCTTCACCGTTTAAACGGAATTGGTGCATCACTCACTACCGATTCAAATTCCAAAAGAAGTAATATTTTTGACCAAAAACAATTTCTTTTTGCATTAATATAAAAATAGTAACCTGTGTAGACGACCTTCTGCTGTAATCTTTAGTTCTTTATCATTAAAAATCCGTGCCAAAAGAGTATGAGTTGACACATCAACAAAAATGGCGGACAGTCTGTCTTTTTTTCTTAAGCCACGTGGTTTAAAATATACATCATTAATAAACACATAAAACTGTCAAACTGACTAAATTAGTACTTTAGAACCAACTAAAAACGAATAGTGCCAATTACTCGGATCGAATCCGGACTTGGCCAAAAAAGCAGGCCAAATATCTGGAATCAGAAATTGGCCAAATATTGCCAATCGGTCTAACCCTAGTTTTTAGTATCAGTGTAACAGGTTCAACTCCAATCCAAGATCATCCTTGGACTGGTCTTGCTTGAAGATCGACTTCCAATTTGGATGGCTTTAAAGCAGTTCTACCCAAAGCCGTTGGGACTGCAATGTGCCCGGACTTATCTGCTGCTTTTGGTGATTTTCTGACGGATCCATACTGTATACGGAATGTCGATCTTTGAGTTGTTTGAAGTGGCACTATATATATTGTTCATTGACCCAAGGGGAACTTACTGTTCCTTTTACCTGCACTACAACAACATCGGGCCTTAGCAGTGCTTGGGCTGTCTACCTGAAATAGCCTGTCTATAGATCTGCATGTCTTCTTAGCCAAAGACTCTGCATGCACCTGTTAGATTTTGAGTGGCTTTATATAAATGCCCTGATTGAGTGAATGAATAATGCATGTATGTATTTATTATTATTATTATTAATCAGATACTTATGTCACACTCATTTAGGAATTTACCTCAGCAGCACAGTAGCTGAAATTTATTAGACAAGTGTCTTCAGTCATTGGAAAAAAAATAAAAGCGAGAGAAGTGTCCCTTAAAGCTGGTAGTAGTGAACTCCTTAGATGAGGATCAGCGTATGGAAAGACACTGAAACCCCACATCTTTGTTTTGGTAAGTTGTAATAAACAGTTGGCCAGAGCAAACTCGTCAAAATTTTGTCCTGGTTGGATTAAGTGTGAGTGGATGGTATTAGTCGGCAATGCAGCTCAATACTAGACTATGAAGTGCCTTGTGTACAAAACAGAAACTTTCAAATGGAGCCTAGCTGGAAAAGACCACCACAAAAGTGCTGTCTATACTAGCGCAAGTGGTGTTAAAATCAATTAATCTGTAAGGAAGTATTATTATTGTCATTATTATTTATTAATATAAGTTGATTTCTAAAGCGCAAGATAAATGTATCAAACTAAAATGCACCACAAATACACTTAAGCAGCTGCTAATAAGATGACATAAAGAAATTAAGTAATGGTAAGGTAATGACAAAAGAGACCGCTCTGGGCTATTTTACCTGTGTACAGCTGTTCCGCGACAACTCGTCTACAGACTTTTCGTTTACGACACTTCGTCTACAGACACTTCGTCTTCCGACATTTCGTCTACAAGTGTATCTGTATCCATAACAGCTAATCAACAGAGGCCGCTTTCTTATAGTTTCGCTAAAACATGCTAAATATTCTCAGGAATCCAGCTTCTAATTACTGAAAAGATTATTTTCATGAATCTAGCTTCTATGGAATGGAAACTTAGTTTCATCCATGCATCGAGCTTGGTTTCCAGCTTCTATTTACGGGAAAAATTATTTTGATCAATCCAGCTTCTATTTCAACACAGGAATGTTTTCATCAATCCCACTTCCATTTAGGGAAACAGTTTTTTTCATCAATCCAGCTTCCATTTTAAAGTGACAGTATCAAATAACTTTGTGGACGAAATGTTGGTAGGCGAAATGACTGTAGATGAAGTGTCGTAAGACGAAATATTGGTAGACGAATTGTCGTGACACCGTGTACAGCCTATCCATACAGAATTGACTTAAATCAAGTTAAGGTAGTTGCTCTTTTATATTACATGCCTCGATCAACATTAATAATCAGATACAGGGTCTTGGGGTTGTACAAACTGCAAACAAAGGACAACCATGGAAAACAGTAACTTGACAACTGCACAGCCTTTCCTAATAAGTTACAGGGCTTTAGACAACAAATTTTCTGCTGCACTCAAACCCTTATAGCAGTCATGAACACAGAGTTGAAAGGCAGTTCTGCACTCTGGTAGTCTTACAGATGAATGTTTGTTGTAGATCTTCTACAGATTGAGAAGACGAGCGGAGGATCAGCAAGAGAGCGGACAAAGTGCGGAATAAATAGAATTCTTATTGGAAAGGTGAGCCTCTAACTTAAGTGCAGAAGTCATTGATTCGCTGGAGTTAACTTCCTTGTAACGCTGTTTTTGCAAGCCACTTCAAGCACAAGCTTGTGTTGCAACGAAGTTATATTCTAAAGCTGAATTAATTTTGGGATCTACACACAAACAAGTGGATAGGTGGCGCCAGCTGGCATGTTTATGGTCATCGTGGCTATCATTATTTACACATATAATTCCATGTTTTGTGAGAATTCACATTATAATGGAGCGTGTAATAAATTGGTTTTTAAGCAGAGGTTTTAAGAGATCAGTTTTGTTACTGTTGGTGTCTTTTAGAAGGCTAGTAGATGATGGTTCTTAATTTAGTGTGGATTTACCATAACTCTGGTTTCGGGGTTGGGTTTAGTATGTGCTTACCATAACTCTGGTTTCAGGTATCGGGTTAGTATGTGCTTACCATAACTCTGGTTACAGGTTCCTGATCGAGGTGGTCGTCCTCGCGAATTGGACCGGCCGCGCCCAGAAATGCCAGCTTTTCAGCAGAGAAAGCAGCAGAGAGGAGGTGGTGGCAGTAAGTGTTTAACATGTTTCCTCCTAGTGAAATTTTACGTATCAGGTTAGTAACATTGGGGTGACATAGTGGAAGGTTCTTATTACGTGTCTACACTTTTCCTCTGAGTCTGTGGTTTGGATCTTGATGCAACATGTGAAATTGACAATTCATTTGCAAGCCGTCTCACTCGGAAGTAAAGGTTGTCAACTGGCGTGGACCATTGCTGACAAAGAAGAAGAAGAAGAGCAGTCTCTTAAGCTGGCCCTGAGGCAGCCATGGGTATGAAGTGTTAACGACTTCATTTTTAAGCCTCGGCATATGAGGGCAGTTGGCCAATCCTCTCCCTCACCGTCTCATCTTCCCACCGACAGTGCAAGGTCAGTGTACTCATTTTAGCTGAGTTGGCAAGGGGTGCTGGTGGAACAGAAATCTTGAACCAAATTTTTTCTTCTCTGGCGGGATTTGAAACTCCAACCTCTCGATTGACAGTCCAGCGCGCTAACCACTACACTATCGAGCACCCCAAAGGATTATAGTAAATTTGCAAGTAACTTGTCCCTTGCATCACCTGAACTACCCAATCCTATTACACTAGTACTTCATGTTTACTTTCAGATCAGTCGCATGACGGCCAGGATCGCAGACGACCTCCGAATGACAAACCCTCTGGTGGTTGGCAAGACACAAAACGACGCCGATGATGGGAATATATTATCAGTTCATTGTACATGGCAACTCTTGGACTGGCCTGAAATGGCATGCTATGATATGCTTGCAAACTCTAGCATTCAGGAATTATTAATGCTTGGAAAGTGGTGTAATTGTGGATTTATAAAGCTCCAAGTGGCTTTGCATTACCAAAGAATACTTGTACTCTGATTCTAACAAGGCTAAAATAATAATAATAATCTTTTTCTTTATTGAAGCGCATGACAAACGCACTGCGCTGTACATTCACATGGTTTTTAAAATGGTTTTGGATTGTTGATAGAATAAAAGCAGAAGATGGCTAATGCACTTGTTTGCACTGGATTTCTAGACAACGTATAAAACCATAGTTTACGTTTCTAAATTATTTTATATTGTCAATTTCAAATGAAAACTGGATTTATGAGATAATTGTTTGCCTAAAAGGAAGTTGGATTGGTGAAACTAATTCTTTGCTTAAATAGAAGCTGGATTGAGGGAAATAATTGTTTCTGTAAATAGAAGCGAGATTGATGAAACCAAGTCTTTGTTTCTATAGAAGCTGGATTGATGAAAATAAGTTTTTGCTTAAATAGAAGTTGGATTGATGAGAAGTAATTTTTTTCTGAAATGGAAGTTGGATTGATGACAATTAGGGACATTGGTAGCATGCTTACTTAACAACGCCAAGTACAGCATCAGAGGCGCGTTTACAAAAAACGGGGCCCTAGGCGCAAACAATTTTGGGGGCCCTTCTGAGAGTCAAAAATTCTTTTCACCGCTTAGGCTGCTCATCCCACTATAGGGCATTCTTTCTGCATTTGAGCCAACCAAAATTATCAATTTCTTGGTCAAAGTTTGCCTTCTTTGTTTCAGCATTTTCGATGCAGAGCAAAACTAAATTAGGCCTACCTAGCAATCGTCTCTTTCCATAGCAAGTATAAGTTGTGCCTCCATCTCTATTTGGGAAATATTTTCTCTGACTTTTGAAAAAATTGTTAAAGAATTAAATTGTTCAGCTACTTTCGACAAACATAGATCTAGTCTTTGATCCTGCAGGAATTTGCTGGTGGAATTTATTCTTTGCAGCAACAAATTTCATAATACCGTCATTAGAGGTACCTCGTTCTGCTCCATTTTTTCACCAACGCTTTAGCCTCTGCATTGGCAACTGCAGTCATCATGCACACATGATGTGTAGCTGTTGATCGCTGCGACCGCTGCGGCTTGTTGCTAGCAAGTTTGATGTTATTTACACAAAATTTAATTATTAGCCTAATTGCTTTCCAAATGAACAAAGCAATTATAAATTACGATACTATACTTTTATATGAATGCCAAGCTGTAAAAATAGAAAGTAGACAATATTAAAAATAAATCAAAATTAAAAAATGTTCTTTTTTGCAATCGAAAAAAATATTTTCATTCGTTTGGGGCCCTCCGAGATTTGGGGCCCTCCGAGATGTGGGGCCTTAGGCGCGCGCCTAGTGCGCCTACTGGTAAACGCGCCTCTGTACAGCATTGAAGACATTAAAATAATTTAGCAACATAAACTACTTGATAATCTCCAGTCAGTTTATAATTTGGGTGTAAATTGTGCTCGTGGCAAACGTCTTTGATACGTGCTGTCACTGAATTCAGCCACTCATTGTATGTTTGCATGCATTTGAACATTTCTATGGCACATTTTGAGGACATCTGAATAGTGCTGTTTAACTGTGTACTAGATTTGCAGAAGAATTGAGCACTGCAACTGGAATAGTTTGTGTGCACTTTATGTTGAAACTTCGTGAGCTGCTCGGTCTTCTGGTTTTGCTCACAGATCTATTGTCAATGAGTTACTTGATATTTTGCTTACCTCATTGTATATGGATAAAATCTAGTTATTGAAATTACATGTGCATTGCTTAATGCTTATGCACTACCTTTCCTGTGGATGAATCGTTCAATCCATTGCATTGCTTTTCATGCATGATGGCTTACTGTTGCGATGGGGGCTTTTACATCAGAAAATTTTTCATTGACAGGTGCACATAAATCTCGAATTCCATCCAATCACTTGTTGCATCATGCCAATGCATTTGCCTTTCCCTTCTGATTCATTTGCGGAGTTAATTGTATTCTACACATTTTCTTCATTCAACTTTTTCATATGGCCTCGCAATCAGGCTCGCATGGTAACCAATAAGCCCTGATGATGATGGTTTCGGAATCCCTGGTTCTGCTGTATGCTTTAACTAATTTGTGCTTTGCTCTTGCCCTGCTGGTTATACCGTTGAGCACCGTCCTCGCTCACACTCTTACCTCTAGCATTCAAGTGTTTTTCTTGATTGGCCTTCAGCAATTCATTCTGTATACATGCAACTTCTGTCCACCTATCAAAATCGTCTTAGTCATCAGCTCAAACCCTGGATATGGATCATCTTCTCTATGGAGATGACATTGCCTTTCTTCTTTAACCAATGCACGAAATCATGAACGCGGCATTGTAATCGTCTTAGCATCTGTGTCATAAACCTTCAACAGGAGAATGTGTAAATAGTGAAACTCTCCTACACTTCTAACCTGCATGAAAATGAACTTGCGATGGCCCAGTCCGGAGCCTAATCACAGCATTAGCTTTCACAAACACCTAATTGTTGACATCGTCGCTCTCTGCAGTTACATACATATTGCGCTTCTTTCCTGCTTATTCGTGACCACTGACCATTGCCTAATCGGTCCCGTGCTGGATCTGAAAGCTTTTAGACTCAGTAGCACGTATAGGACGGTGGATGTTGTCAGGGTAATTCCTCTAAAGCTATCATGTATTAAAGGTCTGCTCTGAAATAACTTCATTGACTTTAATAGGGACCTTCGGCGCTTCAGTTACAAAACTACTTTATATTACTACAACTTTGCCCTGACTTCTTGACATGATGAACACACAAAATTATTGCTCAAGATTACTGGCACTTTCTAGTTCTCTTCACCGTCCTTTCTTCTCCCTCGCATTCCTCACCATGTTCTTCGTCTTCGTTAGGCTAATTTTTCGTCTTCGTCCTCTTTCTCGTGTAACTGTTACGCATTTGATTCCTATTCCTTTAACATTCTTTTGGTCCTTCTCATCTTTACTTTCCTCATCCTGCTCATGTTCCTCGTGTGCTTCCTGTGCTGCGTGTCTCCAGATTCTCCTTCGTCTTCTCTTTTCTCGTCCTCTGACGACGATAATTAAAATTAACTTCACGCGAAAAAACGAACAACAAAACAATAAAGTTAAGATTTTACAGGTGAAAGAAAAGCAGAATTCGGGATTCGAGAGTAAACTCCCGACGGAAACAACAGTTATGGATTATTTTAGAAAAAGAGAAAAATTCTGACGTAGCGCCAGTTTCAGGCTACCCGAAGTCCGGTTGGAGGGATCTTAAATTATCCCATGTTTTGTCGGTTATTCACGTTGAAGCGTCTTCGTCTGCTCAACAAACCGAGCGAATATCGCAACCGCATTTTTAGCCGTTGCTTCAGGATCGTGGTGATGTATGGGTCCTGTGCCTCACCGGCGCATCATCGGCATCTTCATTCCTCCCATTCCTTTGAGTCCTCCCATTCCTTTGAGTCCTCCCATTCGTTTGAGTCCTCCCATTCTTCTGCGTCCTCTAATTCGGTTTACTCTACGTCGTCTCTGTACTATACGTCTCCTTTTTTGCACTCTACGTCGTCTCTGTACTCTACGTCGTCTTTTTTGTTGCACTCTACGTTGTTTCCTTTGTTGCACTCTACGTCGTCTCTGTACTCTATGTTGTTTCCTTTTTTGCACTCTACGTCGTCTCTGTACACTATGTTGTTTCCTTTTTTGCACTCCACGTCGTCTCTGTACACTATGTTGTTTCCTTTTTTGCACTCTACGTCGTCTCTGTACACTATGTTGTTTCCTTTTTTGCACTCTACGTCGTCTCTGTACACTATGTTGTTTCCTTTTTTGCACTCTACGTCGTCTCTGTACACTATGTTGTTTCCTTTTTTGCATTCTATGTCGTCTCTTTTCTCTATGTCGTTTCTTTTTTTGCCCTGTATGTCGTCTCTTTTCTCGATGTCGTTTCCTTTTTTGCCCTGTATGTCGTCTCTTTTCTCTATGTCGTTTCCTTCCTTTTCCTCTATGTCCTTTCTTGCCCCGTCTTTGCCTGCAGACAAAGTAAAGCAAGATAAATGAAAAATAATGCAATGTAAACTCAGGTAAATAATGTCAGATAAAATTAGGTAACATAAGGTAAGTAGGTAACATAAGACAAGTTGAGAAGTGTGATAAGGCGCTATATAAATGTTCAGATAAGTCCGTAAGTATGTAAGTGACCATTTAAAGTTTCTCATTCAACTAAGGTGCCAACATGACAACAGCAATATACAACTCGTCCTGAATTTACTTGCATGGATAGACAACGAACTCTTAGGATTCTACCTCATCTCTTATCAGAAAAAGAGAAAAATTCTGACGTAGCGCCAATTTCAGGCTACCCGAAGTCCGGGTGGGGATCTTAAATTATCCCATGTTTTGTGAGTTGTTCACGTTGAAGCGTCTTCGTCTGCTCAACAAACCGAGCCCTGGGAAATCAACAGGATAGTCTGATCTAAGCCTTGGGATTGGGATTCCGTTAAGTGCGGGCGTCAACAAAGTGAGATGATCAGTGCGGACAAAGGGGAGACGGGCCAAAGTAGGTTATGTTTTACTGACGTTCTTTATGGATGTCATAGATTCAAATGGTCACTTGCATATGCGTGCGTACGAATGCATGTATAGGCCTATGCAAGTGACCATTTGAAGCTGCTCATTCAACTAAAGCAACAACATGACCAGTGGCGGCGCCAGAGGGGGCTAGGGGGCTTAGCCCCCCTAATTGCGGCTCAGCCCCCCCAAACAAAAGTGGGCAACAACTGCCAATGCCAGGAAGGTGGGAGAAAGGGAAGGGATTGAAGTTTTAGCCCCCCAACCTGAAATCCTGGCGCCGCCACTGAACATGACAACAGCAACATACAACTCATCCTGACGCCACTTGCATTTAATGGACAAGTAGACAACGAACTCTTAGGATCCTGTGTCATCCGTAAAGGACAATCCGTAAAACAATCTACTTTGGAGCGCCTCCCCTTTGTCTGCACTTTGTTGACGTCCACACTCTAAAGGAATTCCAAGGCTTAGATTAGACTATCCTGTTGATTTCCCAAGGCTTAGGTCTACTGATAAGAGATGAGGTAGGACCTACTAATGTGCTGCCGCCTCCAGCAAAGGGACTATTCCAACGCAGTAGGCCTAATGCCTATACATGTGCTGTACCGAAATAATTGCCAACATTGGCTGCAGACTGCATGGCTCCGTCCATATTTGAACTCCAGCCATTAGCTGATTTTAGACTCCCGTAAGTAGCTTATGTTGAACTCCCACCATTAGCTTATGTTAAGCCAACCCGCAGGGCTCAGTCAACGAAGAAAAGGGACTCCGCCACTACCCTACCTGTGGTACTCAGGGCTCTCCTCTAACCGCCTGCGGCTGACTCCTGACAAGACACAATTCATATGGCTTGGTGTCCGTCTTCAGGTCAATAAGATTGATACTGATTCCCTTCATCTCAGATTTCCCCACATCCACTTCTCCTCTTCTGTTCGTGACCTGGGAATTGTCTTGGATCCTTCCCTTTCTTTTACTGACCAGGTCAACTCGGTTTCCAGATCTTGCTTCTACCATCTGCGTCAACTACGTTCCATTCGCAGCTCTCTTTCACTGCATGCCATTACTACTCTGATCCACGCCTTGATCTGCACTCGGGTTGACTTTGGGAATGCTGCATACATTGGACTCTCTGCCTCTAATACTCACAAACTTCAGTCTATTCTTAATGCAGCAGCTCGGCTTATAGGCGACATTCCAAAGTTTGCCCATATCTCAGGCTATATTCGGGATACCCTTCACTGGCTCCCTATCCAACAGCGGGTACAATTCAAAATCCTTTCCCTCATGCGTAACTGCCTTGTTGGGGTGGCCCCATCTTACCTGAAGTCTTTTTGTACCTTTGTCTCCTCCTTACCTGCGAGGGCCTCTTTGCGATCTTCGACCCGTGGCCTTATGGTTGTCCCTCGCAAGCGCTCTGCTACGGGCCACTCGAGGTGCTTTGCCCGTGTTGGCCGATCAGCTTGGAACTCTCTTCCCCAGTCTCTTCGCTTTGAGTTACTAGTCCTCTCTCCTTCCCAGTTCCGTAGACGTCTTAAGACCTTTTTGTTTCCTGATGCAGGCACTGACGCAGGTCGAGAGCGCTGCTGATTTCTGAGCGGCGCTATATTACAATTCGATTACAATTACAATTTCTTTTTCTGCAGTGCTGACACTCTAATAAAAGCTTCATAACTAGGCCTAATAAAGGCCTGTCTGTTCAAATGAATCATGATCTAGTTAGTTATTTTTATGAAATTCTGACACTTGTAAACGAAGAATTTATTAATTAGAAGCCGAACTAATTAATTAAAAACCAGACATTAGTTTAACCCTTAGGCTACCGAGGTTTTTTGTAACACTGGCTACCAGGGCGGGGGTGCTTACCACCCCCTGGATTTCGCGTTTGGTTTCACATATCATATCTTGTAATACAGCAATGGATTCAGCATTCATTTCTGAACAAAATGATATATTTAGTTGTACATTATGTGAATGCATCTCGAAATTACATCATTTTTAACAACGGAACCGATAATTAACGATATTTTCTATTATTGCGTACATTTTGTACTTTTTGGATAAAAAAAAATATAAGATTATGTGTGTTTTGAAACTGATCTAGGGCCTATGTAACCACCCCCCCCCCTTGGTAGCCCGAGGGTTAAAGCCGAACTTATTTATTAAAAACCGAACTGATTAATTGAAAGCCGAACTTATTAATCCAAAGCCAAACGTATTAATTGAAATCCGAACTTATTAATTCAAAGCCAAACTTATTAATTTAAAGCCGAACTTACTTTCCTTTTTTCCGTCTTTTTTCGTGTTTCCGTCTTCCTTCTTTTCCCCGTCTTCTTCCTTTCTTGCCACGTCCCTTACTCTCTTTCCGCCTTTTCTTCTTTCCATGCTTCTTTCGCTTCTGCGAATTACGATTACGATTACTATTACGATTCTGCCTTCTGCCTTTCTTCTTCTTTTTCTTCGTTCTGTGCTTCTTTCGCTTCTTCTCTTTCCCTTTCTTCTTCCCTTTCTTCTTCCTATGCTTCTTTCGCTTCTTCTCTTTCCCTTTCTTCTTCCTTTTCTTCTTTCTCTTCTTCTTATTTTTCCTCCTTTTCCTCTCTTTCTTTTCCTTCCATTTCACTCCTTTCTTCTTCTTTTTCTTCTTCTTTTCTTCTTTTTCTTTTCCTTCCATTTCTTGCCTTTCTTCTTTTTCTTCCCCTTTTTCTTCCCCTTTTTCTTCCACTTTTTCTTCCACTTTTTCTTCCTTTTCTTCAGCTTTTTCTTCCACTTTTTTTTCTTCCATTTCTTTCTTTCCCCCTTCTTTCTCTTCTTTTTTTTCATTTTTCTCTTTTTCTTCCTGCCACGGCCAAAACCGCGATAAAGGCCGACTCCGCCACCGCCATAGTCGTAATCGCCATAGTCGTCACCGCCATAACCGCCAAAACTGATAGAAAGTCTGGGACCGCCACCGCCATGACCGCCAAGACCGCTAAAAAGGCTGCCACCGCCATCGTCGTCACCGCCGCCACCGCCATCGTCGTCACCGCCCCCATTGCCTCCACCGTCGCCACCGCGTCCACCGACGAAACGGTCAAAAAAGCTTGTCTTTTCCTCCGGCTCCTGTGCGTCCACGTCGTCTTCATCGCCTTCCTCTTTTTCAATGCCTTCAGTGCTTTCATTGTCTTCATCGACATTGTTGACATTTCGGTTTCTATAGAGCGGGTTTGCGGAACGATTGAAGTTGGCGACATAGTGCCAGAACGGTGAATAGTGACCGGGAAGGAAAACGGGGCGCGGCGCTGTCTCATCAAACACGAAGCAAGTGGCCGGGCAGATTGGAGGAAGAAGCGGCCCTTTCTGGTGAGCGGCGCCACCTTTTGAAGACCAGAACGCTCTGCTGGGGTTGGAGATGATGCTACATGAATGCTGAGGTGCTTTGTGTGCCGTTGACTGGTGAGGTATCGTATTTTGTTGAATCTGAATGGGTCGTGATTTGGGCGAGGATAGAGGCCCATGCTGAATGCGATGTTCAGGAGGATTGGAAGCCCCATGGATTTTGAAGGGATTCTGAAATGGGGGGTTTAGTTGGACGCTTTGACTGACAGGTGGTCCGTTGTGCTGCAGAGGGACAGAATGAAGCGCACTTGAGCTCATGTGGTCGGAAAGATGCCTACTTTGATGGTGATAATTTGACAGGGAGGGAGGAGGCGCAGGAGGAGGACGCGCAGGAGGAGGAGGAAGAGGAGGAAGAACGAGCGGTGATGTTGGTGGTGGAACTGAAAGCGGTACAGAACACTTCTGAACAGGAGCGAGATTTCGATTAGAAGGTTGGGTAACCGGAATTTCAATTTTCGTTCCAGGCATTACTTCTCCACGTTGATAGTCGTTATTCGAGGAAGAAGAGTTTCTAGCCTGAGTCTGGAAAGTCTGTGGTAGAACATTCTGGCGTTGCCCAAAGGAAAGCTTTATTTCCGACTCCTCGGAAGCACCGAAGGACTTGCGACTTCCATCGGTCACGATTCGACTTTCGTTGACTGCAGAACGAAATGCATCAGCGGTTTGACGTTGAGGATTAGAAACTACTTGTCCAGCTTGGTTAGAAACAAAACTCTGATTATGGGGTTGAGAGGGAGGTATAGGCTCTCCAGTCTGTTTAGTAAAATGATTCGGGATTAGAAGGGCAGCTGCTGCATTTTGAGTTGCAGAAAAATAGGATGCATTTACAGCTTGTGTCGCATTTGAATAGGACACGTTTTGAGTGTGCAGTTTTGACAGCGGTACCGCTGTGTTTCCAGTTTGGTTAACAGCTTTCTTACTAGGTTTCTGACTAGGAGGTAAAGCATTTATGGGTTGGTTAGGTGGAGGCGGAGGTGGAGGAGGTAGAAGCGGCGGAGTTGGAACTGGGTGCCTCGTCTGTGGTTGGACTGGATGTAGACGAGCTGCTGGTAGATTCCCTGACGCTGAACTATCTAGGACGGTCTTCGAAGGTTTAGGCGTGACTGCTTGAACAGATTTCGTTTCGGATGCAGTATATCGATGGTCTTCGTTTTCGAGACTTAGCAGAGAAAGCGCCGCTTGACTGTTGCGGACCGTGCTGGCGCCTTTGTCTGCGAGTCGATGACTTTGTGCAGAGTCGATCGGATGTGACCTTCGTCTATGATGATGGATCTTTGAAGGCAATGCCTTTGGCGGTGGCGGTGGCGGAGGAGGAAGCTTTGGATAAACCACAACAGGCGCAGCATTTGGTCTAACAGCGCTGTTGCTAATCTTTTGTTCGATACCGTGAGCTTCTTTGATGGAAGGTGGTTCGTTCGGGCGGGCCTTGAACGAGGCTGCCTTGCGCAGGCCGACCTCCACTGGCTTCCAACCTCCGGAAGACGGAGATGGTATAGCAAGACTTCTACTGGGACTTGGAGCGTACGAACCGGGAGCAGCAGAAGCTGAACGGGGTAGATAGATGGGTATCGGTCTTTTTAGCTCCGAGTACCCAGCCTGTGGCGGGAAGATGCTCGCATTCTGAGAGAAGGTAGTAGCGCCAGTGGTCGACGGAAGTGGCAATCGATTTCTTCTGCCGGACGAACTGCTTTTACCCCTCTTCAAACCTCTCTGAAGTTCCTGCGATTTTCCAGCATGAGCGGTGGAAATGACGTTCGCGGAACTTTGCTCCGGAGCAAATCTGACACCGAGATCGAGAATGGGCAGCGTGGAATCCAGTACACGGGAATTGGGTTCACTGAGAAGGTCCGACTGATCATCGCCTGCGTTGCCCGATAAGTTTACGTAGTATTCGTTCAACTTGGTGACCGTCCTATCCGCTGTTTCAAGATTCTCTGCAGATCAAATACAAACACAAGCAATAAGCAAGCACACGGATTAAGTAAACCACGAAGTCTATTAATATACCGGTAAGTCTAAGTGAATCTGATGTCAAAGATCAGAGAGCAAAAGAAGTGAACAACCCGATGACGCATATAAAGTTTCCAGTCAAACGCATGCTTATATCTTGCTGACTAATCAGCGCGATATTACGTTCACATGCAAGACATCATAATATTACGATGGAGTATACTGTCTATAGAAAACGCTTACTGGCTTCGGCTATTTTGGCGAGCATTTCCTGGCGCTGTTGTAGTACCTCTGGGTCGCTCGTCGCTCCAGGGGGCATTGGTGCCACACCGGGGGCGAAAAGGTAGCCCTGGGCCGCCTGAGTTGGGTCGCCCCAGTTCATAGCCAAGTCCATCGAGGTCTGGACGATCCGAAACACCGGCATTAGCACTAACTGAAACAATCGCCGGAACAGCTGACAATAAAATCAATATTGATATTGAAATTTTCAAAACGAAAATGTTTTGTTGTTGTTTCACATGAAGATGACGATCTGAATGATGATGATGATGATGTTAATGATGATGACGATGATAATGATAACGACGATGACGATGATGCTTATGATGGTGGTGGTGGTGATGATGATGATGACGACGATGAAGAAGATACTTATGATGTGCTGGTGATGATAGTAAGAAAGGTGACCACATATGGCGATGATAGCGATAGTGGTAATGGTGATGACGACGATTACGACTATGCTGATGATGGTGATGATGACGAAAATCACTGATAATGATGTATTTGTTATTGAAAATGATGGCGATGATCAGACAACGACAGCGATGTGATTGAATAAAACGACAACGAAGAAGCGACTATGATGACGATAGAGATGATGATGAAGGTGAAGATAACGAAGATGATGATGATGATGATGATGATGATGATGATGATGATGATGATGATGATAGTGAGTTTGCAGTTGTAGCAGCAAATGGCGAGGGAACATTGGTGATGGTTTGAACATGTTTCTACAAATGAAGTTTCATGTCTGACACGCGTTGATCTCTTAGTATTATGGAAAGAAATATTAAGAGGCGGAGGGGAGGTAGGAGGAGGAGGAGAAAGAGGAGAAAGAGGACAAAAAGAAGGCGGAGAAGAAGAAAGAATGGTGGGAGGAGGAGACGGAGGAGGAAGAAGAAAAGGAGGAGGAAGAGTAGAAGGAGGAGGAAGAGGAGAAGTCGGAGGAGAAGAAGTGTAAGAAGAATGAGAGAAGAAGGAGCAGAAGAACAAGGAGGAGAAGGAATAGAAGGAGGAGAAAGAGTAGGACGAACAGAATAAGAAGACGGCGGAGGAGATGTAAGAGCATGAGGAGGAGAAGTAGGAGAGGAGGAAAGTAGGAGGAGAAGGACAGAAAAAGGAGGAGGAGCAGAAGGAGAAGGAGAAGGAGGAAGAGAAAAAGTGGGAAGAGAAGAAGGAGTAGGAGAGGTAGTAGACGGAGGAGGAGAATTAGGAGGAGGAGGAGAGAAGGAGAAGGAGAAGGAGGAGAAGTAAAAGGAGTAGTCAAAAATTATGATAGCGTAGGTGACGACGATAATGCGATTATTAGTTGAGGAGGATGACGATGCTCACGATGATGATAGAGATGAGAATGAGGGCGATGACAGTGACGACGAAGTAACAATAGTGAGGATAATGACGGCAACAGTGATGATGGATCCCGAATACCTGTATGGCAAGTTCTAATGCGAACATGTAAACAAGGATCATGAAGACGCGAGTGCGCACATGCTCCGTCATTCCTTCACCGCAGCCTCTCTGAAAGATTGTCAAGTCAGTGTCGTGCTTGTATCGAAAGTGCATCCAGTCCTCTCTGATGTTCTTGTGGATGCACGGACGAATGGCCATTGGGTTGCAGCAGCTGTATGGAACGCTGTCCGTCTTGAACAGTCCGCTATCCAGTTTTCTGTGTAACGACCAAAAAAGGGTGTCATGTCACGCCGGGGAAGAGGCATGGACATAGGAACAGGGTAGGGCAGGCCGGAACGAGGGTTGCAGAACAAGAGGCCATCCACTTAGTATGTACGCAGAAAGCCGAAAAATTGGCTTCTCCCCCTTCCTGTACGGGCGTGTACTTTTTACAACCTATCCCCCTACTCTACGTACGTACCCCACCACACCCTCATGTGAAGTGAGCTTGTAATGTAGTGTAATGTAAATCTAACCCGTTTCGTTCATTTAATTTATTCACAGCATAAATATAGCGCATCTATGATAACTATTCAAAGGCGTACCGGGCCCAACTTAGGCGGAAAAGAAGTTCCAAGTAATTATAGGCTAATTGTAATTGTATATATATATATATATATATATATATATATTATATAGGCCATAGGCCTAGTTTTAAAGACCATAATTAAAGATTTAAAGCAAAGGGTATAGGCCTAAATTCCGCATAGACATAGGCCTGTTCTTTAGACGCAATCAGCCTCGAGTGTGCTTGCGATAGCTGATGTAAACCCAAGTTTTCTTCATTTATATACATATATATATATATATATATGTATATATATATATAATATATATATATATATATATACACACAATCAAATCGATAGCTAAGGCAAGCAGTAGATTCAAAGCGAGATCATTCGAGGTCGATGGCCCAACCACTGGAAAAGCCCGACGCTGCATCGTCGAGATGCGTGCAAAGGTAGCAACTAGTTCACCCCCAGCAGTGGAACGAAGATCTCTACGGTCACCCAAACCTGAAATGAGGCTGCTTAGCTCACGTAAATAGCCTATTGTTTCATCCCCAATTGGCATCGCCAAACCCAAACCAAAAACTTAAATTCAATACCACACTCACCGTGTCCTAGCTGACAGCGATCTGAAATGGCAAGAGCAGACCGCAACTTCTTTACTGACTCATCTGACTGGCATTAGAATAATCATTATTATGCTAATAACGAGGTTAGAAAGGAACGTGATGTCATCGTGTACTGACTTATGGACGATGTGATCATCTAGGTTGAGGAATTCGACGTTGATCCATCCAATACTCTCCCATTCCGTCCAGGACTCACTCCCGCAGCACTTGAACTTGAACTGGGCTCGGTCTACTGCCTCCTTCTTGTCCATGTTCGTCCTATAGAATCCCATTGCGTCCTGGAAACTTTCGGTAAATGCCTGAGAGAACAACACACACACAGCAAGGACAGGCAGAGTTAAGCTATGCAATGTAATCTCGTGTCAAGTAGCTAAAGTAACTTTGGAAATGGCTGCAAAGCCCAAACTGCTCTGCCCCTCTGGAATAAACTCCAGCCAGAATTATGACAATTAGGCCGACCTGTCTACCAAATTGTATAAGCTGCGCCTCTTGTAAAAATTCTCTGCGCAAGTCTATCAGACACTACCGAAAACTCACTGTTTCACAACCAATGTCAAGAGAGAAAATATGAATGAATGTTTCAGTCCTTGGGCGAACTCCTTAGAAATCCTTACCACAGCTAATTTTCCTGCCTCCTGTACACCATTTTAAACTTTTGAAACGGTATCTGATTTAAACATTGTTTATTCTGATTTCCCTTCTCTTCCTCTTTGCCTACCAATGAGTCTGCGAGAGTTCCCTATTTCTTTGCCTCTGATTCAAGTAATGAAGTCTGGCACGTTAATATCTGCCATAATTCAGACTCTCCCCTTTCCAATTCTAAAATCCATCCATCGTAGCCGGCAGCTGCAGAAGAGGGAGTGCCGGTCCTGATACCCCAGATTCTGTAGGCTAGTAGTACAATCAGGTCTATGAATTACAGGGTCGACATTATATTAACCATTCATTATAATATGTTTAACAAACAATGTTTAAATCAGATACCGTTTCAAATGTTAGAAATGGTGTACAGGAGGCAGGAAAATTAGCTGTGTTAAGGCTTTCTTAGGAGTTCGCCCAAGGACTGAAACATTCATTCAAATGTTCTCTCTTTACATTGGTCGTTTGCGATGCATGTTTACTCTTGAAGTTCTGTCAGTGACTGTGACAACTATAATAATTTCACCTCTATTGGTTCTCATCCATCAAACTCGTATTCTGTACAAATTGGTCGTTATAAGTCTGGTCAAATCTCGAACCTTCGTCCTTCGGTGCTTGCGTCGTTGGGTAAAAACGTCCACTATTGAATATTTCTTTCCTTAAATCTTCGCTTGCCAGTTTCTTTATGACCTGGGGTTAAATGGAACCAACCGCTGTCACTACTTACAGGGTCAACGCATTGTGAATGTTTTCAAACGATCGGGCCACGAGACGTCAAATCCACCGATGCATAGCATAATATAACTCAACGCAGTTGCATGCTGTATACCTTATCTGAATTTATGTTTATTATCGTTAGAAATAAACAGTTCACAACACACAATTCATTTACCCACATGGTCCTCACGATATCTTTTCAAAAGAATTCATCAATAGCAATGCTAACACAAAATGATCATCATAGCGTACAACTGACCACACTGACATTCGATCACCTTATATACTCAGTCTACATGATCTCATCGTCCCTATATACTGCGCTAACCAATCCACGCACAAAGCGAAGTTGACTGCCTGCAGTTTTTATAAGAACCTGTTGTCTGCCGAAACTTAAATTACGCCCAGTAGTTTGCTACTGACAAAGTTCTAGGATTTAGATAATGCGTTATGACTGTCCATGCTTTAGATAATGCCTCATGACTGCATATGCCTTAAATGCCTCACGACTACCTCTGCTTTAGATAATGAATCAAATCAATTCAAATCATTTATTTTGTAACCAAACAATCACTTTAAAATTACAGAGTTGTAAAACACACAGACAATAGGAGATGGCCACAAGGAAAGGCCCTGAAGGGACTGCCTATGCTTTGGATAATGCCTCATGACTGTCTATGCTTCAGATAATGTCTCACGACTGTGTATGCTTTAGAATGATTAGATAATGCCTCGTGACTGCCAATGCTTTAGACAATGCCTCACGTCTGCCTATAATGCCTCACGACTGCCAATGCTTTAGATAATGCCTCACGACTGCCAATGCTTTAGATAATGCCTCACGACTGCCAATGCTTTAGATAATGCCTCACGACTGCCAATGCTTTAGATAATGCCTCACGACTGCCAATGCTTTAGATAATGCCTCACGACTGCCAATGCTTTAGATAATGCCTCATAACTGCCAATGCTTTAGATAATGCCTCACGACTGCCAATGCTTTAGATAATGCCTCATGACTGCCAATGCTTTAGATAATGCCTCACGACTGACTATGCTTTAGATAATGCCTCATGACTACCTATGCTTCAGACAATGCCTCACGTCTGCATATAATGCCTCACGACTGCCTATAATGGCTCACGACTGCCTATAATGCCTCACGACTGCCTATAATGCCTCACGACTGCCTATAATGCCTCACGACTGCCTATGTTTTAGATAATTCCTCACGACTGCCTATGCTTTAGATAATGCTTCACGACTGCCTATCTGTTGATAATGGCCTGCTTGTTGGCTGCTTACTTTTTTGATGACACCCTGTTGATACCAGCTGTAGGCGATGCCAAACACGATGACTCCGCATGAGAAGAAGAGCAGAGACGTGTAGAGGATGGCTAGGAACTGGTAGAGCGTCTGTCTACGGTACAGAAGTCGCCAGTCAGTTATCGCCAGGCACATCTTTCGCCGAAAAAGATATCACAATCACATCATTCTATTCATTCATTTATTCGAAATAAAACTTATCTCAAAACATACAATCCAATTAGGTCTGTTCTAACCATGTTCAGTGATGTCCAGGGGATCAGTCTTGTCGAGTATATTCCTGTTTAATCCGATCTGATCCGATATATGTATACATACATACATACATGTATGTATGTATGTATGTATGTATGTGTGTATGTATGTACGTATGTACGTATGCAAGCATGTATGCATGTATGTATGTATGTATGTATGTATGTATGTATGTATGTATGTATGTATTTATGTATACATCTGGATTTGAGTAAAGTACACTTTAGGAATGCCTCAAAGCCTTATAAACATGGCTGTCTGTCTAGGCCAGGCAAGGGCAACTTCTTTTAACAGAGGGCCACTCTAAGGTTTTAAGGGCAGCTCAGAGGCCGTATGCCAATCGCGACCTAATTTTTGCAGATTCATTTGTCCTAGAAAATGAAACGCTATTAATTTTATTCAGACTAAATATTACAGAATGACCGTTAAAGCAAATGAAGATAATTTTTATGACGAAAATTTAATTATTCTAATAGGGCCTATAATATACATAAGTCCTACCTTAAAAATTTTAAAAATGTTTTATTCAGTTTTAAAAATACCTAGTCTGTACATTTGCTTGGTGTGCTATATTTAATGTGAGATCCGGCACTTCTAATCGCGACACAAATCCGCAATGTTTGATTCAATGTTGGAAGTGGCAATTCGAAGTTCATTGGAGAGATTGTCAACTGTTAATCTGCATCTGTTTTTGCACTTTGTTAGTTTTGACTTTAAGAAGAACTGTTCACAAATATAGGTGGACCGTGCATGGAAACAGAGCAACCAGTTTCAGGCTATGAAAATTTAAGTGAAGGGTTAGAATCCTGAAAATTGTACAGTTTGTAGGACTGAATCAGAGGTACCTTATGAAATTTCCTTTCCAACTCACTGTTGCATTGGAGTTCAATCAATTCCATTTGCATTGCGTTTTATGCTGAATTGGCATCGATGGAAAGGGAGATTCAAACAATTTAAGTCTAGTCCATGAGCAGTGAATCAGCAAACTGGAACTCTACTTTCAATAAAATTATTTGTTCTGTGCACTTCTTGACATTTGCAGAATCAGTGAAACATGGAAAATCCACAGTATTACCGCTTGATATTTTATTTCCCCAGAGTAGCAACTTCGTTTGAAACGTTCAGATAGATAGTTTCTAAAGTATCGAACCTACCCACTTGCGGTCTTGTTTCATGCAGAGAGTACATTACATTGATAACTGAGTAAAACTAGTTGACTATGGACAAGAGGCTGGATTTTAATAAATAAGCAACAAATGTTTGAATGTCGGTCTACTTACAGAAATTCATTTATGTAGGGCCAGATTAACCCGTTCTGGACCAAAACTTTATTAAGAAATTTTTTTATGATCTGTGATAATTATTGGGGCCTTGATGGCAATGTTTGAACGTATGTATTATGTTTTTTAACTATTCTCAAATAACATATGCAAATTTGCATATGTTCGTTTTACGAACATTGGGCCAATAGGCTACTAACAACATGTGAAATATTGAACATGCATGAAATTACATTGTAACACAATAACGTAATAAAAATGGATAATAATTGGTGTTAAAACCGTCTTGGATCAGAGTGAGAATTGCCAGGGGGGTTGGGGGTTCAACCCCCTAGTCTTTCTTAGGCTCCCATAGTAAAGTCTACATTTCACACCCAAACTGCACATAAATCAACGTCTAACCTCCCCCCAGTTATTTTTTGCAATTCCCATACTGTCTTGGATGCGCTTCTTGTCAACACTGAAGCAGCGTCTCTTGGACACAGTTGGACTCACACCGACATGGTCTGTTGCTATGAACACTGGCTTTTTGTCTTTACACAATGCCACCACGACACTTCCATTGCCCTGATATTCGATTTCTCTACCTGGTCTCTTCATCGCACTGGATTTCATGAGAGGCAGCCTCACAAGCAGTTCCCCCGTATTGTCCCAGTGGCAGCAAAAACTGTATCTTCAGTGTTGTGAGGAGTACCAATGAAGTGAAGAAGTTGTCGAAAGTAAGAGTGTGACACTGGGGATGTTCAACTATCGTCAGAAGCTGCCAGACAGCTTGACTACCGAGGCCGTCATCCTCTCTCTCACACACACACACACACACACACACACACACACACACACACATGCGCACACACACACACACACACGCACGCACACGAACACGCAAGCACACAGACACACACAGACACACACACAGACACACACATAGACACACATAGATGTTCAACTATCGTCAGAAGCTGCCAGACAGCTTGACTACCGAGGCCGTCATCTCTCTCTCTCTCACACACACACACACACACACACACACACACACACACACACACACACACACACACACACACACACACACACACACACATGCGCGCACACACACACACGCACGCACGCACGAACACGCAAGCACACAGACACACACAGACACACACAGACACACACATAGACACACACACACACACACACACACACACACACACACAGACACACACACATACACACACACATATATATGTATATATATATGATTTGGTTGATACACGTAGCTCAAGATCAGAAATAGGCCTATGTAAATCAACGTTGACTTGACTTGACGCCATCAGTAGCGTATTGGACCAATGTTCGTAAAACGAACATGACCCAGATATGAAAATTTTGCGACTCCATTTATTACAATAAAATTATTGTATTGTATTGTATTGTATTTGAACACTTGTTATAGCGCCCCAACCAGATTTCCCATTCAGAGGCGCTCCCGACTACTGCGCGAACGCTGAATCGGAGTTTCACGCCGAAGCGCATGAGCAATTGCGGGTGAAGGACTTGCCCAGGGTCCCTACGCGGCGACTTTGAGGTGGATCCGAACCCGCAACCCTCCAGCTGCAAGGCACCGAACATACCCCTACACCACCGCGCCCCAGTTGTATTGTGATGTGTTGTATTGTGTGTTGTATT
The DNA here is from genome assembly GCA_020284085.1 of Aporrectodea caliginosa. Lineage (NCBI taxonomy): Eukaryota > Metazoa > Annelida > Clitellata > Crassiclitellata > Lumbricidae > Aporrectodea > Aporrectodea caliginosa. The sequence continues at coordinate 1,069,138 of JACEVL010000770.1, forward strand.
GTACTCCACGTTTATAATGCGACCGAGCCACCATGCAAATGGCATGTGCTTTGTGCTAAATATGTGCACTTGTCAAATACCCATCAGTTCGTGCGATATCACGCATCGAACCAAAATTACAAATTTTCAAACAAAAGACGGTGAACATACTGGATTTGAGGTATTTAGCATTTAGACAAAAACAGTTCAAAACTGTCAAAACAAATTTTTTTTGCGATTTATCCGACAAATCAAACCTTTCGCTTACATAAGAGCACTTGAATACAAAACTAGAGTGATGACCTCAACCAATTTGATGTTATCAAAAAATGTGTTCGTAAAACGAACATTGGTCCAAAACGGGTTAAAGGTTCCCAAACAAGGGCCGGATAATAGGTCCCCAAAGTGCCAGGTACAGTGCCAATAATTTATAAAAGACATGCCAAGGGCCGGTTCAAAGGTCCCCGGGGGCCGGATCCGGCCCGCGGGCCGCCAGTTGCCCACCTATGGTCTAGGCAATCTGAGCAGGTGGGTCTCGACTCTCGACATAGCTAGAAATTGGAAATTGAGCAGAGTTTAACGGAACAGCTCGAATGTCAGCGGAGAGTGTTCCATAAGGGACGGACCAAAGCATGAGAGTGAACGGTGCATTCATTGTTGACGCACGGCAGCGAGAAACCAGAATATCCCCACGGGCGGTTGAGAGAACGAAGTGACCGGCGACCTGACTGAGTGGGACCCGGCACAAACGGATCTCGTATGTACGATGGGGCAGAGCCAGCCAACGAAGCCCAGCCAAGGAGGAGGTTCTTGAATCTGATTATGTCCATGACACGGAGCCATATATGCTGAGATTTAGGAGAGAACCTTGGTAGATTGCAGTGTGATTCTCCTTACAGAGTTTATTTTAGTTATAGTTACAGTTATAGTTAATGGTTTGTTATTTTAGTTATAGTTATAGTTATAGTTAGTATTATTTTTAGTTATAGTTATAGTTATAGTTAATGGATTTTTATTTTAGTTAATTTTAGTTACTACCTAGTTACAATAATTAAGACTATAAGCAAAATTGTGCGTTTTAGCATGCTGTTTCACAATTTGCTCAGAGCTTTGAAATCCTTTGAAGCATAGGTGCATTCAGCTTCATGAATACACGAGTTTCCAAAGTAACTGACAAATTGCATAATAAAATATCGCATTTTTCGTTCTCATTTATGTCGAATCGTCCATATCGCACTTCCTATTTTTATTTTTTGTATTAACGAAAATAAAGATGAATTTTCGTTATTGTTATTTTCATTATAGTTATAGTTATAGTTAATGATATTTTTTAGTTATAGTTATAGTTATCGTTAACGAAATCATTTTATTTTCGTTAACGAACATTTTCGTTATCGTTATCGTTAACGAGAATCACACTGGTAGATTGGCCACTGGCCGAGCGGCACAATTCTGGAGGAACGGAAACTGACGTTGTCAGAACTTCTACAAGCCAACAAAGATGGAATTACAATAGTCCAGGCGTTTGAAGAAGAAGAAATGGACCACACTCTTTCCCGCGCTAAATGAAACAATATAATGTCATTCATTCATTCATTCATTCTGGAGATTTATACAGTGCCCCTTCAACAAATCTACTCAGGAGCGCTCCCAGCCCAGCCACGTAATGTAGTATAATTTAGTGTAATGTGGTCCAGAATTGTACAATACAATACAATATTAGCCCAACACAATACGTCATTACATACTGTAATCTAGTCTAGTCAAGGCCACACGTAATCTACTCCTACCCAGTTCTATGACAAAAGTGAAGGAATAAAAGTAACCTTCATTCCGATCGCGTGTACCACGAGTCCAATCGCTCCAATCGTGAGGTAGATTACGTAGGGCACTTTCCCGTATCTTCCACTTGTAAACATCTGGAACTGTTTCAGGTATTCCTTCAGGTAAGCGCCAAACGCGATGTACGCTATATGGATCATTGACTGGACGATGGCGAGAACGAAGCAAAAGATGGCGAGACACCGACGTTGTTTCTCGGTCAGCAGAATACTTGATTTATCTTTAAGGGCACTCATCGTCGACTATGCTGATTCCAATCAGTTTCTTGAGAGTAACAACTAGAAATAAAAGACAGCGAAAGGCTCACAAACGCCATTGGATTGTCGCATTCACTTTAACCAAGCCTCAAACATTAGCTACTGATTTCGTTTCTGCATAGTATTGTTCGGTAATTGAAATACATGAAATGAATTATGTAACTATTTTCATTGTAGATTAATTCTCGGTAACGGAGTGGACATTTATAAACGTGTCATACACCTTACAAACAAAATTATTACAGCATCTATTCTAAAAGTCGGCATATTTACGGTAGTATACACAACCACAGACGCCACAAAATTGTCTGACTAATTTTCAGCAGGCCCAGGTGTTGGTAAGTAAGTATTTGTGCAAGGATTTATGCACGGTAACGGAGTGGACATTATATCATGTGACAGCTGAAAATAATTCATTTAGCCAAAATAAGTACTGTTTCATTTAATGACAAACTTATTAAATGAAAGGCGTTTCAATGCTGTTTACGAATCATATTAAGTTAATTTAAGTTTTTGAGAAAATTATCATTTTGTAGTCGTATTTCTATAATGTTATTTTGTAATGTAATTTTCAGCAGGCCCAGGTGTTGGTAAGTAAGTATTTGTGCAAGGATTTATGCACGGTAACGGAGTGGACATTATATCATGTGACAGCTGAAAATAATTCATTTAGCCAAAATAAGTACTGTTTCATTTAATGACAAACTTATTAAATGAAAGGCGTTTCAATGCTGTTTACGAATCATATTAAGTTTTTGGGAAAATTATCATTTTGTAGTCGTATTTCTATAATGTTATTGCGGCAATGTGTGAAAGTGACGGTAACGGAGTGGACATTTTCAAATTAAAACTCACCAGATAAAATAAACAGTAAAGCATATATACAAATAACCATGGAAACAATAATCTCCTTTATATAGTAAATTCATTGAAAAAATTGATTTGAAACAAATTACGGCCAGGTTGATTTAAAAATCATCGTGAACACAGAAATGTCTAATTAATCTAATAGCAGAAAATGACTCATCTATTACCATAAGTAACACACGTGTAAGGTATTATAATACAAGTAAGTAGTGTTAACCTTTATGTTGGAAGACTAGTTGGAAATTCTTGAATCCTCATCGATTACTTCCTCTGAGTTTGCGCGACGAAATGGATGCTTGATTCGTTTGCAGCAGGCCTATGGGTATTTCAAATCTATCGGGTATCTATCCTTAGCTGCCCGAAACCCAACTGGTTAGCGTATTCAGAATTCTATCTGAATTCTTAAAGACGAAAACTTGTTATTCATCTGCGATATTTTCCAATACGAAAAAGTCAATATTTATAGCTCTCCAAAAATAATTATCCTTGAGAGCCAACAACTATTCGAGTAAGTGACCTGGTTAGTTGAAACTACTGAAGGAAACTAATTACATCTAAGTAAGCTACAGTTTGCAAATCGACGCCCAGTTTAGGCCACCGAAGTCTTTGGGTAGTTGTTTTACGGAAAGCATTATATCAATATCATAATCGTACGTTTCAAATAGTTTGAATTTTAATTCCTTGAAATCGGAATCGAATAGCCAGCCTACTGTCGTATTTATTCTAGAAATCTGTGTACGTCTAAAATGTCTAGCTTAGCTGGCTTTCGAAGTTTTCTGTTTGTCAACTGTAAAAGCCTAAACGCTAACTCTTTTTCAATTATTTCTTTCTAAGAAATAAACATGCGTCTTATGAGACTCCGTAAATTCATACTGATGTCCAACCGTACGGTCAACAAGAATCTTAATCAATCCCGAAAATTGTTCACATCTGAAAACGCGAATAACTGCTGACGTCGCCATGGCAACCAATTGTTAGCAAACTGTTTAACTTGTGAAATAATTTCAATGAGCGAACAAACCGCACCGAGTGTCATATGAAAAGACAATTATAGTAAGATTTAAAAGCTTCTGATTTATAACGTGCTAATTGATAAAAGGACAATAACATTAATGTTAGAAAGTGCATAGACATAACTTGCGTTCGTACATTTCACGATGCAGCCTCTAAGTCAGAGGTGTCAAACGATATTTTCTGGCCGGCGAAGCCTTGCCTAAAGACTACGCAATTTGAGAATAAAAGTTCAAATTTGTCATTTTTCCCTGCGTAAGAAGCGAAATCAAATTGCTGTGCTCGCAAAACGCGGGTCAATCCAAATCCTTAGGGTAGGATGGGGCAGAAAGCCCCCTTTAGCCTTTGACATAACCCACTGCTAAGTAGCTTGGTTTGAAGACAACCAACGTTGGTGATCATTAGATTCATCATTTGTATTATTCAGTAATGTCTACTAATTGATTTTAACTAGAGTTGGTCCACTTTTAGAAAAACTCAATATTTCTGAAACTTGTGTAAAACGACTTCTTGCCCCATAATTGGGGCAAGAACAACCAAACAAATGTTGCCAAAGCGTCAATGCAACTGGATTCTTTCAATATTTGACACTTTCAATGTGGATTCAAAGCCGCATTATGCTCAGGCGCCTTCGGCACCCGGGTTCGCCACTTGCTGGAAAAATCGTCATTAGATAAGCTTTGACACCCCTGGAGTCAAGTAATGGAATCGAGTATCAATATTCTTCGATGCTCGAACTTACTATTGTCTTTTCATATGACTCACGGTGTGGTTTGTTCGCTCATAGAATTTACGTCACAAGTTCTGCAGCTTGTTAACAATAGGTTGCCATGGCTACATCGGCGGTCATTCGAGCTTAAAGAAAGGAAACATTTCAGTATTAATAAAGAATTGATTCTTGTTGAGCGTACGGTTGGACATCAGTATGAAATTTGCGGAGTCACATTCGATAAACAGAAAACTTCGAAAGACAGCTAAGCTAGACATTTTAGACGTACACAGATTTCTAGAATAAATACGACAGTAGGCTGGCTATTCGAATCCGATTTCAACGAAATAAAATTTAAACTATTTGAAACGTACGATTATGATATTGATATATGATGCTTTCCGTGAAGCGACTACCCTAAGACTTCGGTGGCCTAAACTGGGCGTCGATTTGCAAACTGTAGCTTACTTAGATGTAATTAGTTTCCTTCAGCAGTTTAAACTAACCAGGTCACTTACTCGATTAGTTGTTGGCTCTCAAGGATAATTATTTTTGGAGAACTATAAATATTGACTTTTTCGTATTGGAAAATATCGCAGATGAATAACAAGTTTTCGTCTTTAAGAATTCAGATAGAATTCTGAATACGCTCACCCGTTGGGTTTCGGGCAGCTAGGATAGATACCCGATAGATTTGAAATACCCATAGACCTGCTGATAACCGAATCAAGAATCCATTTCGTCGTGCAAACTCAGAGGAAGTAATCGATGAGGATTCAAGAATTTCCAACTTATCTTCCAACTTAAAGGTGAACACTACTTACTTGTATTATAATAGGGCCTACCTTTCACGTGTGTAACGTATGGTAATAGATAAGTTATTACCTGGTATAAACGTAAGCGCGATAAAGGTTGCGCCAATCCACAACTCCTGTGAGACGAATACCACGTCTCACACGTCGGCCTATATATGTGCATGCAACGCCTAAATTCACAACCGGAGAGATGGTTGAATGGTAACACGCTGGCACGAAGATCAGAAGGACGCGGGTCCGATACCCGCCAGCGCCATAAGGTTGACTCAGTCTTCAACTCCCTAGGAGGAGACTGTAAAAAAGAGCAGTAGGACAGATGGGCGCCTTGCAGGCTGCCATACAATCAAATTCGACTCCTGATAAACGTGTCATCATCTGCTACCACCATACCATGTAATCTTACTGCGTATACTTGTCAGTCTGAATTAATTAACGAATATTACTCTTATTAACTGGCCGTTGTGTATTAGGCTAGTTAGAAACCAAGCCAAACAGATGCCTGTGAGAATAGAATGTTCCAAACTACGAATAGCTACTATGCTGGGTCGTTCGTGTCATATAATTGCTTGAATTTTGGTATCAATATGTTTAAAAATCAATTACAATGCAAATGCAATTCAGTTATAATAGCAATTACATGCTCGTAAATGTATTTGAATTACAATTACAACTACTTATCTGTGGAAGAATTACAATTACATTTTGAATGCAATTCAATTACCAATTAATTTTCAATTATTCCTTTTAAATTGGCAAATGATTAAGAAATTTTTATAATTTTTATTTCACTCTAATTTTAAACTAAAACATCCAATGAACCAATTGGCTGTAAATTGTGATCTATGTTCAGTTGTATTGTAACTTTGTAAAGTATCCGAAATACGGTTTACAATTGTGATCCATTAAAACAAGCTAACAATGAAGTTTATTTTATTTTAAGAGTCGAAATTTTTCAAAATGATAGTCCGTCAGTTGATTGCGCCTGGCTGACTCAATTTGTCCAGCAGTGTTAAAGAGACGCTCACCTGGAGCTAAGGATGGTAGCTATCGCGTAACGAAGGCGGCAGAAGAGCAACCGCCCCCGGTCGCAGCACAAGGGAGGCGCAAAATTAGCTTTCAGTGGTATACAGTACTATGACAAGAACAATTAAAAGTCAACAAGAAAATTTAAAGGGGGCGCAGTCATCAACTCTTGCCCCTGGGCGATGAAACCCTTCGTTACCCCCACTGGATGGTAGCTCTGTTATCTGCGGGTAGCCACAGTAGGCTAGCTAAGAATGAGTGCATGATTGCATGGATATTCTGATAGTGATAGTCAGTCCTTGCACTTGGGGGTATATCAAAGTGTGCTGTAAGATTTAAGAGGGTGTAAGGAAAGAATAATGTTGATAATTACGTTGCCATGCAGTCTTGATGCATTGCAGTTTATTCAATAAAAGTGGGTGGCAGGCTGGCATCTTGCTGACTTTATCAAAGTAATTCATAATTTACACTTCATTCAATTACAAATTCCATGCAAGATTGTAATTGAAATACAATTACAATTACTGGACCTAAAATGTAATTCAATTGCAATTACAACTAGAGAACTTGTAATAATATTCAATTACATAATTCATTTCATGTATTTCAATTACCGAACAACACTATGCAGAAACGAAATCTCTAGCTAATCTTTGAGGCTTGGTTAAAGTGAATGCGACAATCCAATGGCGCTGTCTTTTATTTCACTGTCTTTTATTTCTAGTTGTTACTCTCAAGAAACTGATTCGAATCAGCATAGTCGACGATGAGTGCCCTTAAAGATAAATCAAGTATTCTCCTGACCGAGAAACAACGTCGGTGTGGCGCCATCTTTTGCTTCGTTCTCGCCATCGTCCAGTCAATGATCCATATAGCGTACATCGCGTTTGGCGCTTACCTGAAGGAATACCTGAAACAGTTCCAGATGTTTACAAGTGGAAGATACGGGAAAATGCCCTACGTAATCTACCTCACGATTGGAGCGATTGGACTCGTGGTACACGCGATCGGAATGAAGGTTACTTTTATTCCTTCACTTTTGTCATAGAACTGGATAGGAGTAGATTACGTGTGGACTTGACTAGACTAGATTACAGAATGTATTGACGTAGTGTGTTGGGGTAATATTGTATTGTATTGTATTGTACTATACTGCACCACATTACACTAAATTATACTACATTACATTATATTGTTTCATTTAGCGCGGCAACGAATGTGGTCCATTTCTTCTTCCTCAAACGCCTGGACTATTGTAATTCCGTCTTTGTAGGATTGTAGAAGTTCAGACAACGTCAGTTTCCGTTCCTCCAGAATCGCGCCGCTCGGCCAGTGGCCAATCTACCAGAGTTCTCTGCTAAATCTCAGCATATATGAGAGATAAACTCCAATGGCTTCCTGTCGGGGACATAATCAGATTCAAGAACCTCCTCCTTTGCTGGGCTTCGTTGGTTGGCTCTGCCCCCATCGTACATACGAGATCCGTTTGTGCTGGGTCCCACTCAGTCAGGCCGCCTGTCACTTCCTTCTCTCAACCGCCTGTGGGGATCTTCTGGTCTCTCGCTGCCGTGCGTCATCAGTGAATGCACCCTGCACTCTCATGGTTTGGTCCATCCCTTATGGAACACTTTCCGCTGACATTAGAACTTTTCTGTTAAACGAATTTGGTTGCATTTTACTATACTGTTGGTTTATACATTGGTTTAGGTAAAGTTCTGCTAGACTGGTTTGAGCTCAGTTGCATTCTATCAAATTGAATTACAATGGGTTTGGCTGAAAATACTTGCGCCATATATCAGTATAACAGAAAGGTTGAAATGGACCCACAAAGGCAGGGTATGTTGGCGAGGAGTTTGGTACAACCCTGGTATGACCAATGGTTACTGGGACCCTATGGAAATCTTGAAACGCCTTATTGTCTCAGCGTTAATTTAAGAATGACGGCTAGCTGCCTATAGCTCTTATACGTTCATCATCATCTGTCATGTACCCCACCTGAATCTTTTCCGTTTCTCACAGCCTGTTGCAAGCCGTCTCTGTCCTCCGTTCATCTCCAAGCCGTATGTCGTCCGAAATATGGCCAAAGCAGGTCAGACTTCTAGTGTCCATGTGCGGCGAAGGTGTCCTTGACTGCTCTTTTCCATTCTCCTGGGGGGGGGGCGGATATCGTAGTTATAAGAGCTTGGGCGTGGTCCTGTTAGCTATAGCAATGCTTTCCTATGTCCGATAAGATATGAGAAAATAAATGAATAACCATATATTATAGTAGAGAAAGCCACATAAATCAATAACTGAATAAATGAATGAGTAGAATGATGTGATTCTGATATCTTTTTCGGCAAAAGATGTGCATGGCGATAACTGACTGGCGACTTCTGTACCGTAGACAGACGCTCTACCAGTTCCTAGCCATCCTCTACACGTCTCTGCTCTTCTTCTCCTGCGGAGTCATCGTGTTTGGCATCGCCTACAGCTGGTATCAACAGGGTGTCATCAAAAAAGTAAGCAGCCAACAAGCAGGCCATTATCAACAGATAGGCAGTCGTGAGGCATTTGCCTAAAACATAGGCAGTCGTGAGGCATTATCTAAAGCATAGGCAGTCGTGAGGCATTATCTAAAGCATTGGCAGTCGTGAGGCATTATCTAAAGCATTGGCAGTCGTGAGGCATTATAAGCAGACGTGAGGCATTGTCTAAAGCATTGGCAGTCACGAGGCATTATCTAATCATTCTAAAGCATACACAGTCGTGAGACATTATCTGAAGCATAGACAGTCATGAGGCATTATCTAAAGCATAGGCAGTCCCTTCAGGGCCTTTCCTTGTGGCCATCTCCTATTGTCTGTGTGTCTTACAACTCTGTAATTGTAAAGTGATTGTTTGGTTACAAAATAAATGACTTGAATTGATTTGATTCATTATCTAAAGCAGAGGTAGTCGTGAGGCATTTAAGGCATAGGCAGTCATGAGGCATAATCTAAAGCATAGACAGCCAAAAGGCATTATCTAAAGCATGGACAGTCATAACGCATTATCTAAATCCTAGGACTTTGTCAGTAGCAAACTACTGGGCGTAATTTAAGTTTCGGCTGACAACAGGTTCTTATAAAAACTGCAGGCAGTCAACTTCGCTTTGTGCGTGGATTGGTTAGCGCAGTATATAGGGACGATGAGATCATGTAGACTGTGTATATAGGGCCTAAGGTGATCGAATGTCAGTGTGGTCAGTTGTACGCTATGATGATCATTTTGTGTTGGCATTGCTAGTGATGAATTCTTTTGAAAAGATATCGTGAGCACCATGTGGGTAAATGAATTGTGTGTTGTGAACTGTTTATTTCTAACGATAATAAACATAAATTCAGATAAGGGATACAGCATGCAACTGCGTTGAGTTATTTTATGCTATGCATCGGTGGATTTGACGTCTCGTGGCCCGATCGTTTGAAAACATTCACAATGCGTTGACCCTGTAAGTAGTGACAGCGGTGGGTTCCATTTAACCCCAGGTCATAAAGAAACTGGCAAGCGAAGATTTAAGGAAAGAAATATTAGATAGTGGACGTTTTTACCCAACGACGCAAGCACCGAAGGACGAAGGTTCGAGATTTGACCAGACTTATAACGACCAATTTGTACAGAATACGAGTTTGATGGATGAGAAACAATAGAGGTGAAATTGCTATAGTTGTCACAGTCACTGACAGAACTTCAAGAGTAAATATGCATCGCAAACGACAAATGTAAAGAAAGAACATAATTATGAATGAATGTTTCGGTACTTGGGCGAACTCCTAAGAAAGCCTTAACACAGCTAATTTTCCTGCCTCCTGTACACCATTTCTAACATTTGAAACGGTATCTGATTTAAACATTGTTTGTTAAATATATAATGAATGGTTAATATAATGTCGACCCTGTAATTCACAGACCTGCTTGTACTACTAGCCTACAGAATCTGGGAATATCAGGACCGGCATTCCCTCTACTGCAGCTGCCGGCTACGATGGATGGATTTTAGAATTGGAAAGGCGAGAGAAATTGAATGAATTATGGCAGATATTAACGTGCCAGACTTCATTACTTGAATCAGAGGCAACGAAATAGGGAACAACAGCCACCTAGAACTCTCGCAGCCTCATTGAAGGGAAATCAGAATAGGATTTATGAAACAGTAGAGTTTTCGGTAGTGGCTGAAAGACCTGCGTAGAGAATTATTAGGCTACAAGAGACGCAGCTTATAAAATTTCGTAGACAGGTCGGCCTAATTGTCAAAATTATGGCTGGCGTTTATTCCAGAGGGGCAGAGCAGTTTGGGCTTTGCAGCCATTTCTAAAGTTACTTTAGCTACTGGACACGAGATTACATTGCATAGCTTAACTCCGCCTGTTCTTGCTGTGTGTGTGTTGCGAGAATTGGGCATCTGCAAGG
>JACEVL010000771.1:0-37500 GCA_020284085.1 Aporrectodea caliginosa
TATTGAAAAATTTTTTTTTTAATATAATAAAAAGAAAAAAGGTTTTTTCCTTTTTAATTTTAATTTTAATAAAAAAAATAATGAAAAAATTTTTTTGTTAAAGGCCGGTTTTTTGGGTTTTAAAAATTTTTAAGTTGCGTGTCGGCTCGTGGGGGGGTTGGCCTAAAGTAGCCTAAACATTGGCTGACGGTAGATTGTTTTACACGTGCAGTTAGCGCGCCAAACTTAGAAACTGCTGATGACAGTGAATTTGAACTATACAGTGTAGTACAGTTGTTTTAAGGCAATAGTGTAGTTTGTTGTTATTAAACTGTGTTTTGAAGAAAGAAAGAAACATTCAAAAAAGAAACTGTGTCAATTTAATTCTTAAATAGTTAGAAGACGTTGAGCAATTTATATGTAGAGATAAGGAAAGTTCTTGAGGTAGGTCACAACTAAGAAAGAAAAGAGTTGGTGACAGCATATATATAGACCTACAGGTTAGGAGAGGCAAAAGAGTTAACACCTCAGGCGAAAAGCAACATCTTTCCTGAAGTTTTGGAATTACATTGAGAATAGAGATGAGAAGACCGTTCGATATGGCTTTCTAAAAAGAGGACAAACTATGGCATACCTAAATTGAAGACAGAACGATAATGACACTACTACAACCACTACAAATACCAACTACCGCCACTACAAATACCAACTACTACTACCGCCACTACAAATAACAACTACTACTACCGCCACTACAAATAACAACTACTACTACCGCCACTACAACACCAACTACTACTACTGCCACTCACTACTACTGCCACCACTACTACTGCCACCACTACTACTGCCACCACCACTACCACTGCACAATACACCACTAAACTGCCTACCACCACTACTAACCACCAGCTACTACTACTACTACTACTACTACCACTACTACTACTACTACTACTACTACTACTACTACTACTACTACTACTACTACTACTACTACTACTACCACTACTGCTACTGCTACTGCTACTGCTACTCATCATCACTACTGCTGCCACTACCACTGCACCACTACCACCACCACTTCACTACTACTACTACTACTACTACTACTGCTACCACTACTACTGCTACTGCTGCCACCACTACCACTACTACCACTGCTACTACTACTACCACTACCACCACTACTACTGCTACTAACAACTACCACTGCTACTGCTACTGCTGCAATACCATCATACCACTATCACTACCACTACAACTACCACTGCTACTACATCTACCACTGTTATTACTACTACTATTACTAACTTCATCGTCACTATCATCATCGTAGCAGATTTCGCAGTACACGACCAGTAGTTCTCATTTGTGTTTTAATGTTGTTAATGGTGCATTCCACCGTCACTGACGTAACATTCATACAGAAATGTTGCAGCGGTTTTAATTCCAGCACACTATGATATCGCTGTTTAGAAAAAAATTGTAATGCAAAAGAATGTAACTATATTGTCCTTCTTAAAAGCCAACAAAGACTTGGCAGAAAATATACTTAGTTAGTTTTAAAAACGGTCTTTCTGTGTCGTCACTGACGTAACACGTTTTGACGTCCTAATTTTTGTACTTTATGCAAACATCATATTCTTCTGAAACGTCAGAGCAAAAATTTTTTTAATGTCTTTAAAATTATTTGTACAGGTTGTAGAATACACAGAAAGTTAAAAATTTTGTCTAGCAGTCATAAAAGTCATAATTTTCATGGTGCCTAAATGTCACTGACGTAACATTTAAATGTCACTGACGTAACGCTTCTGAAAACTAAACACAAAACGCATTAAATAAACTAGTTATAGTTCATAATTATGCAAGAATGTTTTAATCCAATGTTGTTGGATGCTGCAATGTCTCCACTGAAAGGAAACAAGCCCCTTCAGTTGACTGGTATTGGAGCTCCAATTTTTTATTGTCTTCTCCATAGATGACATCTTGTACCAGATAATATAGTAGTTGGCCATCGCCATCCTCCACAACATGGATGCAAAACATTGGCCAGTAGGTCCTCCATGTCTACGAGGGCAACTTTCTTCTGCGGACTTTTATGAAGAGATTTTTTGAGTCAATTAACAGCTTTTCCATATGCCTCAGAAAATCTTTGGTGGAGTTGCAGCGTGGTCTGATTGAGTTTTTACACATTCTATACTTTGCACTCTCGGGCTAAGATTTATTTTTTTGTCCGACTTCAATCTTGATTTCTTTTGCTGCTCAACATTCGTCTTCCTGATAGCCAGCCTCTCCTCTGGTAACTTCTTAATACGGTACATTCGAGTTCGCTCCATTCCAGTCTTTTGCGCCATATCGGGCCCTGTGTGCAAAAATCAAACGACTATTATGGTTTACATTTATGAGGAAATTTTTAGGATGATGATTATTACTATGATGGCTTACTTCAAATTGAAGCTAAGATGTCAGCTACTGATTTAGAAGTACATATTTACAAGTATATACCAACTTTAAGCAAGTTTCCTACTGTCACTGACGTAACCATCATGAAGTCGTTACGTCAGTGACAGTCTGAAAGTTACGTCAGTGACGCAATATTTATACATTTACTTAAATTATAACTTCTCCTTTTCTATATAGTTGTATTCTTAATATATTGGGTCAGAAGTTTACAAAATTTCAGAACTTTTGGTGTATCACATTTGGCTGGATGCTAATAAGTCATATATTTTTGTCACTGACGTAACATTGAAAAGTACAAATCAAATTTCTTCTGCCACAGAAATGAACTGTTACAAATTGTTCAAAGTTTAACTTGAATATGCTTACCAAGTGGAACCTCTATCCATATGATGTAACTTCTTTGTTAATATCAACCAACTGCTGCAGTTATTTACAAAATAAACGTTTTAATATTTCTGTGTAAGAATCGCACGACACATGCCAACGTCAATAGTGTAAGATGGCCGCCGATCACGTGAACAAATTTAGTTAATTTATGTTATTTTAAACACTATGGTCTTTTGGCCTTTAAATAATACCTTTATTGTAACCAAATTGCATAAAAAAAATTTGGGGATCTATGTCTCATTCCTCGTGGAATTGACCATTTGTGAACTCACGGAAACTTCTTAAAATTAAGTTGAATGAAATGGTGCACAAATGTAGAATTCATTAATGCAATGGTTTTGTATGAATTATTGTGTCCGCAATGGGAATTGGATGGTTACACACGAGTTGACATGTTTAAAAAACCAAAGTCATAATTTTTAAGGTCAGCTTACCACAAAGTAGTTCCTTGTACGCTTCAGGTATAGATTCAGGAACAGAGAGCGTTAGCTGACCAGTTAGAGCTTTTAGCATTATTGTTCCATCTACATCATCGTCATGTGGAAGGCTTCCTGTCAACATCTCCCAAACCACCACGCCATAACTAAAACACACCATATGCACATAAATTCGCTATCTGGTAACAGTTTACAAGTCGTGTGTACATTCATACACTGACCCAAATATTTACGTAGTGCTGTTGAGACCAGTGTGTTAGGCGTCGTGAGGGTCGGTTAGGGTCAGGGTTAGTTTCGTCATTACAAAACATGGTAATAATCTTCCACCGCATTCGGGAGAGTTTTTTGGTTGGCTCCTTTCAGGTGCACAAAATCATATGACGTGCATAATGATTGACCAATAGCGTAGCGGGCGTGATTCTAGTCCCAGTCAAGTGATTTATTATACGAATTCATGAAATAGGCCTAATTTCATATCAGTGGGTTAAAAAATAAATCATACTTGAAATATTGCACTTTCTGAAAGCCCGCCTTTTTTGAAACCTTTTGATACAGTCTATATTCTTGGAAATTTAATAATTAATTAATTAGGTTATAAATTAATTAATTTAAAGGCCTTTAGTTTTTTAAACTTATTTTCTTAGATTTTAAGATAATTTGCGAAAGACTAATTAACTTAACAGTTACCTCCAAACATCACTGGCTTTGGAGAACCTTTCTGATATTAGAACTTCTGGTGCTGTGTAAGCAACTGTTCCTCTGAATGACAATGTGGTCGTATGTGTGTGTTCTCTGACATCATCAAAGTCTGTTATCTTGAGTGTTATCTCCTTATGAGGGCTTTCGGAATCAAATGGATCCATCAGTACAACTTTTCAAAGCAACAAGAAATGTATCAGAATAATAATAAAATAATAATGATAACGCAATCGCGTTCCGAGGCACTTTCGCCAACCAGAACAACGACGAGTAGGGTCATCTCCAGACAATGATAATAATAATAATAATAATAATAATAATAATAATAATAATAATAATAATAATAATAATAATAATAATAATAATAATAATAATAATAATAATAATAATAATAATAATAATAATAATAATAATAATAATAATAATAATAATAATAATAATAATAATAATAATAATAATAATAATAATAAGTGAACACTGTATAGGTAGATAAATTTTAATGTCTTGCTATTTAACAAATATTCTGCTGATCGCGTAATCGTTAGAGTTGGATCTCTACACCTTCTCAGCGAACATCGACTCGTGACTTGGATAATCTTACTAAATCAAATCAAATCAAATCAATTTATTGTTCCCAGAAACAAAACAAAATTAATAGCATGAAATTACAGTTTCACAAACATAGTGCAAATTATTAGAAAAGTTTATCTATGAATAATCGGATTGAGGGAGCAAAAGGCACACCCGAAGGGACAAGTCCCGCTGAATAGGAGCCTAATTGCATTAACTATATAGCAAAACTTGCAAGTTATTTTCGAGAACTAAATGGACGGCAGGGGAATTCCATCCCTGCTTAACTAAATCAAAGAACTGAAACAAAACAGAAAGAACCAGAAATCAAAATGCTAACAAAACTAAGCACTGTCATGAGAACATTAAAACAACACGGCACTGCCAAGACCGAGAACATTAAGTATAGCAAGTATTTACAACCTTATAATTGTATCAGGCAGTACACTTTATATTGGATAACGGGCAATCAATAGAATGAGATATAGCACTAAGGTCTAAGAGCTACATAATAATACTCATTGCGTGTGCACGGATCAAGTGTTTAAAATGAACGAGGCTCTTAGCCTCACGAATGACCAAAGGAAGGTTATTCCAAACGAGAGGACCTTGGTATTTGATTGAGAACTTACGTGAGTTTGTTCTTGCGAAGATGCATGAGTATTCTCTATTGCTTCTAGTGTCATTGATAGGCATAATTGGGCTGAAATAGGAGAGAAAAGCAGGAGGGAGGAGATTTCTGCCATATTGGTACATAAACACACCAGTTTGAATAAACTTAATTTGAGAAAGATTTAAAAGATTAAATTTCAGATACAGAGGTCTGGTATGGGAATTAACAGCAGATCCTGTGATTAGTCTTATGGCCTTTTTCTGAATGACCCTTAGATTAATCAGGTGGGTGTTGTAAGTTGAAGTCCAGATAAAATTACAGTAAGTCAAGTAAGGATAGATAAGGGTTGAAGCTGATCCGCTTAGAACACGACAGGATTGGTTTGATAAACTTCTCTTCCGAATCAATGTTTGTCGAGCCATTTAAAATTTTCGTACATGGTCGCCTACCATGTTTAAAGGCCTACGACGACACAATCGTCAATGGCGACGTATTGCTATTTTAAATGGCGGCGTAACTGAATGATTCGTTAAATATCACTGTTTACCAAATGAGTCAAAAACCTTGTAAGGGACAGGGGGTTTGCACGGTATGCTGGGCGTCATTTAAGACTCATGCCTCTGACGGAACGATTCACCGGCACGGTCCTCGATCCGCCCCGTTTCCAGGCTCTAATCAGCCACCGGCCGACTGCCATACAAAACAAACCACCGCAACGCAACCGTCATCCACCGCGAGCGGACAGATCGCTTCCTCACGGAGTCTGTCAGCGGACGAAGCAAATCCACCGTTGGCCTTGCGCCTCTCACACCCTATTTCGCCTGGTCTTCTCATCAAGAGAATCCCTAAGGCTGCAAGACCATCCTGTGCTGTTTTCCTGGGGGACCTAATACAGGCTATCGTGCGAGAACCAAACTGCGTTGGCAAATGGTGCGATTTGTTGGCTTTTGGAGGCGTTGTGCTGGTGAAACTAAAGAGAGGTGGACGGAAGCACAACGTCACGAAGACGATTCTGTCCCGCATTGCGGATTGGCGGTTGAAGGGGCCAAACCATTCGACCAACGATGATCTGGATTCGACGCGAAGTTGCAAGCCCAAAGCAACCAAATACGATCCTGCGAAGTATTTGGCGTCTACAGTTGCCAGCAAGATTGAAGAAGGCAACTTCAAAGCAGCCATTCGTATCATCTGCAGCGAGGATAAGCCGGCTCTGAACACACCGGAAACTCTGGCCGCGCTTAAGCATAAGCACCCGCCTGCGCCAGTGGACAGAAGACAACTGTGCGACCCAGACAGTTCAGAGCGCATCATCGCGTTGCAGGTTTCGAAAGAAGAAGTCTCAAAAGCAATATCCTCTTTCCCAGCGGTTTCTGCTGGCGGTCCTGATGGCATTAACCCTCAGCACCTAAAGAATCTCATGGCCTTTGGAGTGGACGAAAACATCGGGCAACATCTATCCGACCTTGCCAATCTCCTTTTAAATGGAAGTATACCTGAAGAGGTGAATGAGGTCATCTATGGGGCGAACCTTTGGTGGAATAAGACCAATCGCGGTGGGTTACACATGGCGCCGCCTCGCTGCGAAGTGTGCTAATTCGTACGTGGTGACAAGACTATCTCAACTGCTCGCCCCCATTCAGCTTGGGGTAGACATTCCAGTAGTTTAACATGAGTAGAATTTAAATGTATGGCAGCCCATCTGTCCTACTGCTCATTTTACCGAAGCCATCTAGCGAATGGAAGGCTTAGTTAACCTTATGGGGCTAACGGGTATCGAATCCTCGTCCCAGCTCCCAATCCTACGACCTAACTTCATAAGCGCAACACTTGGAGGAACGCTCATATCAGTTGAACCCAAAATATGCGCACATGCAGCATTTGTACGTTGCTACAAAGTGCAACGTTCTCTGAGGGTGAAACGTCAATGTCCTAACACGTCACCAACAAATCCCATGAACCAATTAGTAAGTAAGTAATCCAGCGCAGCGCTGCTGCTATTGTTTTGATATGACGAGCCATTATTATATATATATATTAACATTTTTTAAATGACTGATTGTTAATTAATTGTGCTGTTGTTGATTCAATAAACGGTTGATTGATTGATTGATTGACTCGCAGGTTCATGCAGGGCCCGCCCTAGACCAAATGGCGCCACAGGCAAAACAGGTAAACCCGTAGTTTAGGTTGCTAAATTATTTGAATGTCTTCAATGCCGTACTTCACGTTGGTAAGTAAGCAGTCTACCTATGTCCATGATAACTATCATCAATCCCGCTTCCATTTCACGAAGAAATTTCTTTAATCAATCCAGCTTCCATTTCATGAAAAAATTACGCAACTTCTATTTAACCAAAAAAATATTTTTCATCAATGGAACTTTATTTAAGCAAAGAACTATTCTCATGGGTCCAGCTTCTAATTACGGAAACAATTATTTTCTTCAATCCAGCTTCTATTGCATCAAAACCTTAGTTTCATCAATCCAGCTTATCTTTAAACACTGAAATGATATCATCAATACCATTTCCATTTAGGGAAACCATTTTTTTCATCAATCCAACTTCCATTTTAATTTGACGATCAGGGCCGTGGCGAGGCATGTGCCAACGGTGCCATGGCACAGGGCGCAACTCAAGAGGGGGCGCAAATTTTGAGACGGAACGAATTAATTACTAATTACTTGATCTTGAAATATGAAATATCCATTATAAATTAAATAAATGTAATAAAATTAAATAATAACAATTTAGCAAATCTGGTATAAACCGAAATGGACGAGGAAGCCAAATAGAGCGAATTGCCGTGATTGGTGGAAATTTACGCGGAGAATAGGGCGCTTGCGATACAGCGCGGTGATTGGTGAAAAAGCGAGTGAAAAGAACGCGGTTCGGTTCTGTAGGTGCGTAGATTAGTCTATAAAAGAGTTTTGATTGATTGATTTGATTGATTGATTGATTGATTGATAAAACGAGGCGAGGCACTGACAAGGGCTCTTATATGATTTCTCATGTAGGGCCTACCGTCCTGCTTACTGAAAAAGTTCATTGCCATTGAACGGACGTTCGATAATTCAATCCAGATGAAATTGTAAATTTGGAAAAGACAGCGAACTTAATCAAACGAACTGATAAATATAATTTTAGCGTAATTGGATATGGAAACCGCTATCCGGTAGGCCTATCTCCCGTGAATTTGTTTAATTAAACTCTAATCAGAACTAGAGAAATGGCGGATATTGAGTTGTCAGTGCCAGCTAATGTAGAGCTAATTCATTTAATCCAGAAAGTTATACAGCGGCAAAAGAACAGGCAGAAGTGCTAAGGAACATCGTAAGTGCTAAGACAGGGAGTGAACCCAGATCGATAATGAAAGTACTGGTGTTGGGACAAGGAGCCCAATAAAAGAGCAGACACTTCTCTGTCGCCACCAAAGCCGGTCGTAGGCTCTAAGCTCGGCCTAGCATCTGAAGAGCTGAAAGACATAGCGATTGTGGCGCTATACAAGTCACCGTATAGGCGAGGTCCCGTAGGAGCGCACGTCTGCTTCATAAAAGCCGTGTTGATTAGGCGACACGATAGGACACCCATGCATGGCCTACGGTGGGGATCGAACCCGACGGAAGTCGAATTTATCCTTTCCTGGCGCCGTAACAAAACGGCGCAGGACAAAACGGCGCAGACATAACGGCGCAGACAAAACGGCACAGACAGAACGGCGCAATTCAAAGTACCCCGACAAAACGGCGCAGACAATACCGCGCATTACAAAGTAAGTAAGCAGTCTACCTATGTGCATGATCAATCCAGCTTCCATTTCATTGAGAAATATTTTCATCAATCCAACTTCCATTTAATTACTATTAAACTGCTATAAACTATTGTTCTTTAGTTCAGTTTTGCGCCGTTTTGTCTGCGCCGTGTTGTACTGCGCCATTTTGTTGCCGCGCCGTTTTGTCTGCGCCGTTATGTCTGCGCCGTTTTGTCCTGCGCCGTTTGGTCGGCGCACCTCGTGGAGCTTGCCCCCTTGTCCCTGTCCGCAAAGTCCCTTCAACAGCGAAATAAATCTGAAGTGACTAAAAATGAAATGTTAGTAGAAGCACAAAGACTTCGTTTCTATTTTCTTTGAAAGAGAAAACCTTATAATGATTATATTGAAGATAAAAAATTTGGTTGTTAGCCTATTGGTTAAGGTGATCTTTGAGGGGTGGGGCGCTAGATTTGCGCTTGGCACACGGCGCATTTAGAGCTTGCTACGGCCCTGTTGACGATATAAAATAATTTAGCAACCTAAACTACGGGTTTACCGGCAAAATATACATTTGACGCCCTCTAAACCCCACTCCACGGTCCACCCCAAGCCACCACCCAATGATGAACCAACATGGCACCATCGGCGCTTAGCCTACAAAAAGTAACTTATCGGGAGCCTTCGGTGCAAATGCAGAGTAGCCTACAGATTGGCGTGAAATAATTGAATTTTGATGGTTAAAATCAAATTTGTGCGGTGCTTAGATGGAATTACATGTACTTGAAAAGTAGCAAGGAAATCAATAATTATTATAAATTTGTTTCATAAGTTTAGAATTCAAAAGAAAATAATCATTGTAATAGAAAAATTGATAAAACAGTTAAAAATATTAAACTGTTAAAACACATTTTGTGAAAATGGTGCCCCTAAATTTTGGCGCCCCAGGCAGCTGCCTGCTTTTTCTGTGCCTAAGGCCGGTGTCACGACATAAAGTCTCCCCCGAAACAGAGTTCCCTCTGGCTGAAATAATATCTCCCCGGAGACTCTGTATCAGAACAAAGCCCCCATTGAAATTAAATCTCCCCCATTGAAATTGAATCTCCCCCTCTACGATACAAAATCTCCCCTAATAAAATCGCCCCCTCTATTTTCGGTTGCTTTTCCATATAATTTTTAATATGATTTAATATGTACATTTCTGAAACAAATGACTTGTATGTTTATTAGTTGAACTGGACATGAAGTAAATATGAAAAGAAATACTAAAATTATTAAATAAATGTTCTATATTAGTAGCCTATTAGCATTTGTACCCGGCTTTTCCCGGGTTTTCCCCACGCGTAATTTTTAACAGCTGCAAATAAAGGCTACTTACTTACTTACTTACTTACTTACTTACTTACTTACTTACTTACTAGGCCCCTGTATGCTGAAGGGCTTCAAATATTTGAAATGTCCACATATCTGAATGGAAACGATATTTAGAGGTGAAAATCGTTCCCCTCCCCCGTGTATTTTAATTTAATTACCTGTGACTCAGCTGCTGCCCGTTTAGCATTTGAATTTAATGTGTTTTTGTTAAGAGACTTCGCATTTGAATTTAAATTCCGCTTACTGCGCCACCTATCGAACGTTCTTCTGTGTAGTTCTAGCGTAATCCATCTCATTGCCGCTCATTGCCGCTTGATGATATGAAAATCAACTAAAAATATCCATATATCGGAACTGAAATTAAATTTGAAACTGAAAATAGTTGTGTTCAGAACGTTCGTTAAAAAGTTTGCATCGCCAAAGTGTTGCATTGGGCCATTGGCGAGTTTTTGGTTGACATGACCTAGAAAATCGCCCGTGGAAATTTCTTATTGGTTGCGAGAAAACGGGTGTGAACAAATGTTTTGCATATATAATGAGCACAGGTGTTCCTTAGGTTGATATAATTCGTATTCGATTGTTAAGCGGTTTTAGTCGTAGGCCTTAGTTGCGCGGTCGGCTGGCGGCGCTTGGCCTAAAGTAGCCTAAACATTGGCTGACGGTAGATTGTCTGCACGTGCAGTTAGCGCGTCAAACTTAGAAACTGCTGATGATAGTGAATTTGAACATATACAGTGTAGTAGTTGTTTTAATGCAGTAGAGTGTTGTATGTTAGAAGTTATAGTTGAGTTGTATTGATAAGAACTTTGACATTGAATTGTACATTGTAAATAACTGTGTTTGAAGAAAGGAGAAACATTCAAAGAACTGTGTTAATTTAATTCTAACAACAGTTAAAAGACGTTGAGCAATTTATATGTAGAGATAAGGAAAAGTATTTGAGTTAGGTCACAACTAAAAAAGGAAAAGAGTTGGTGACAACGGGCTTAACTTAGATTTTAAGACTTTTGAATAAATGACCACGTTGAAATTAAAAATGTCGGTATATCGGAATTTAAAGTAAATAATGAGTTGAAAATATTAGGCTACCGCACGGGTTATCTCTACCTTATATAGGCCTATTATTTTGTTCCTCGGGCTAAATATAATAATAGACGAAGCTCGGCCGTTCTTCTAATGCCTCTGAGCGCTGTCTCCTATTGTCGAGTTTCGGTGTTCCATTAGTGATCGTAATTTTTCGGAGCGATGCCTGCGTTTTATGTCATATGCGCCTGATTTGCATATTTAGCCTCGCGTGACGCAAGCAAAACTTTCTCTTACGTCACGCCGCTCACACGAGGCTAAAATATGCAATTTAATGGCCGCCGTTATTGGTATCACGGTACCTAATCATTTCGAAGTTTAAAATGTCCATATTTCAGCGTTTAAGTTAAATTGCGAGCTGAAAATAGTCGCGTTTACCTACACATATTTATTTGAAGGGTTTGTAAACATTTTCATAACGCTACAACATTACGTTTCGGAGCCTTTAGCTGCGTCACGGAAGGACAGCTCAGAATTATATATAAGATTACTGTATGTAGCATGTAATAGCGCCACTAGTATGTCGGACGCGCCTATGTTATTAAAGCGCAGAGGAGAGATTACACACGTTTCAATAGAATCAAGAAATGGCTCTGATTAGAAAATTCATCTTTATTTTTGTTATTACAAAAAATAAAAATAGGAAGTGCAGTATGAACAATTCGACATAAAATTAATGAGAACGTAAAAATGCAATATTTTTATTATGCAATTTGTCAGTTACTTTGGAAGCTCGTGTATTCATGAAGCTGAATGCCCCCAATGCACTTCAATGTCCTTCAAAGCTCTGAGCAAATTGTGAAATAGCGTGTTAATAGGCCTACGCACAATTTTTCTTATCTATCTATATATCTATCTATGAGATTTATATAGCGCCCCTTCGAGATTACTACGCAGAAGCGCTCCCGACCCAGGCCCGGTCAAAAAGGAAGGTCTTAAGTAATTTATAAAAAGAAGAAGAGAAGTCTCGTGGAAGAGAACGCAGGTCAGAGGGGAGACCATTCCAAAGAGAAGGACCCACTATCGAGAATGCCCGACGCTGTCTGGTGGCAGAGCGAGCATGCGGTACCATAAAGTCACCTCTAGAAGCCGAGCGCAGAGATCGGCGACCAGAGCAGACCGAAGTCAATGTGAAGAGCTCCTGGAGATAGGTAGGTGCTCTACCCAGAACACATTGCCAGACAATAGATGAGACTCTATAATTGATGCGCTGCTGGACCGGCAGCCAGTAGAGGACATTGCGCATAAAGGCAGAGATGTGGCCAAACTTAGGTACACCACCAATTAAGCGAGCAGCCGCCCGCAACATGCCTTCCAAAGGATGCAAGCGAATCTGTGGTAGTCCACAGTAGAGCGAAGAGCAGTAGTCCAAACGATTAAGAATAAAGGCGTGGACCAGAGTGGAGGCAGAGGAAGAAGACAGAGAGCGAGTGACAACCCGCAGCTGGCGCAATTGATAGTAACAGGAACGAGTCAATGCGGTAATGTGCTTCGTAAAAGACAGGTCCTGGTCCAGGATGACCCCTAAGTTGCGGACCGAGGTTGAAAAAGTAAAGGTGGGGGAATTCAGCAGAGAGGGACTCCAAGTCCAACTTCTCCAGCTGATGGCGAGTACCAAGCCAGATATATTGAGTTTTCGCAGGATTTAGGCGCAGTCGATTAGACGACATCCAGGCAGAAAGTGAGTCAGTTGCACAAGACATGGATCGGACAGCAGAAGCAGCTTGGTACGCTGAGCAATGAGTGTATGATTGCACATCATCAGCATAGGAGTGGCTCATAAGAGAACAGGATGTAAGTAAAGACTCCACATCAGCTGTAAAGAGGATATAGAGAAGGGGTCCCAGCACAGAACCCTGGGGGAGACCAAAAGGAGCAGGGCGCCAAGGCGAGCGAGATGTGTGAAAAATGGTAGAGGTAGAGCGCTCGGAGAGATAAGAGGTGATCCAGAGTAATGGTAAGTCTTTAATCCCAAAAGTTATGGAGAGACGACTCAGGAGCAGGTCGTGGTCGACCGAGTCAAAGGCAGCACTGACGTCATATAGGGCAAGCAGGGTAACCTGTGACCTATCCATAGCGCCATAAATATCAGAAAAAAGACGAAGAAGGAGGGACTCTGTAGAGTGACCCTTGCGGAACCCAGATTGGCATGTAGGAAGTAGTTTGTTAGAGTCGAAGTAGTTAAATAGCTGACTAGCAACCAGTTTTTCAATAATCTTAGATAAGAAAGTGACATTAACTATAGGCCAATAGCTAGACGGTACAGAGGGGTCAAGCCCCGCCTGCTTGATGATCGGCGTGATGATCGATAGTTTCTGGGAAGACGGCAGCACTCCTTCACGAAAAGAGGTGTTGCAGAGTAGAGTGTGGAACGGCAGGAGGATGTCGATCGATTCCTGGATAAGGAACAGAGGAAGACGATCCAGCTCCGATGACTTAGGCGGAGAGGTGAGGATCAGTCGACGGAGGTCGAGATCCGAGACCTCAGTAAGAGCGGCGAGTCAGCAGCTCGTAGAGGCGAAAACGGGTTCCGGTGAGTGAGCAGTGTCCTGGCGGATGGAGGAGATCTTGGAGTCACAGTAATCCGCGAAGGCCTCGGCCGTGAAAGGGGCAGTCTGCATGGTGGAAGACCGAGGTCTGCCAAGGAGGTCCTTGAAGGTGGACCAGAGACGCCGAGAAAGGCCAGCACTGGATGAAATCAGACGCTCCCAGTATTCACCCTCTCTTTCCCTGTAACGTCGATGCATGGAACGGACGAAGTGTATCCAGGCCGTCCGATCCTCAGGAAAGCGCGTACGCCGGGAGACGCGCTCGAGAGGACGAGCCTTGCGACGGAGAGAGTGGCATTCTCCATCGAACCAGGGAGAGAGAGGATGAGAGCGAAGCTTGGCTGGGTGAGCTGGAATTAGGCGGTCGATGATGTGAGTCACCGATTTGCTATAGATGTCGAAGAGATCAGCAGTGGACTGATCTCTTAAGCTGCTCGGATCAGAGAAGGCCGGAACTTCAGATAACGCCGTCGCAAATGCCGTTCTGTCCAAGCGTCTCCAGCCACGGATCTGCCTCAAAGCGTAGATTGGCGCCTCGTGTAGAAATGGAAGACTTGCCACGACGAGACCATAGTCGGAGAGTGCCGGAGGCCAGACCTCAACTGTCGGGATACAGTCATCACGAGTGATGACCACATCCAACCAGCCACCCGCCTGGTGCGTAGGTGACGAGACGTGTTGTGTCAAGCCGAACTGTTCCAATATAGAGCGAAAGATGGTGGCAGGGGAGGAAGAGGTGGCCTCTAGATGGAGGTTAAGGTCTCCGAGGACAACTATCTGGGTATTGTAGAGAGCAAACTGTTCCAGTATAGTCGTAAATTCCTCGAAGAATGTAGATGAAAGAGGTGCAGAGCCTGGTCGGTAGATGGCGAGCACTGTGTAGGGTCCATGAGCCGACGAGACGGAGGCAGCGAGAGCCTCGAAGGTGGTCGGACTGGAGGAGAGAGCAATCGTTTTTACCCGTAGACTAGCCCGGTTGTAAATAACGATGCCGCCCCCGCTGGGAGCATTAGATGAGTCAGTCCGCGGGCGGACTAGGATGGAGTAATCCGGTGGGATAGAGCGCAGAACGGAGACATCCGTCGCAGCCTGGTGCCACGACTCGGTAACGGCTAGAAGATCTATAATCATGAGAGAGAATCGCATCAGCAACCGCAACGTATATCTCTCGTATAGAGCGTACGCTCCACGTGGCAACACGAAGTCCCTGACGTGGTAAGGAGGAAGGTGGCAACGGCTGATGGACAGGATCGGAGACAGGCTCCGGACGAAATTTTGTGACGTTGACAGCGGCCGTGTCACATGGCAGCAGGCCCAGAGTCGGCCAGTGTACGGTCGCCATAGTCCAGCAGCGAAGAGGGCCTTACGTGAAGGCCGCGCTATGTGGTACGTAGGCCGTGAGGTACGTGAGGGGTGTATCCATCGCACCCATGTAGAACACAGTCGTAACTCACCGCAAGCAAGAACGACGAAAGAACAACTTAAATTTTATTAATCCTGTAGAGCGAAAAGTAACCGGTTGAACTGTCGAAGATGAGAAGAAATAAACACTTATCATATTGCACTTCCTATTTTTATAGTTAATTATTGTAACTAAGTAGCAACTAAAATTAAATAAAATAAAAATCCATTAACTATAACTATAACTATAACTCAGAAATAATACTAACTATAACTACAACTAAAATAAAGAAAAACATTAACTATAACTGTAAGTCTGTAACTATAACTAAAATAAAATATGTAAGGAGAATCACACTGAAGTGGATAGATTACCTGTAGCAGCCAACATCTCAGCTCGAATTTGCGGTGGGAAGGTTATTCCACAATAATGCAAAACACGGCGTTGAGTGATGGAAGTCCTCCATGGCCCTGGGGGACGAAGACGTCAAAACGATCCAAAGAGAGAGACAGCCAGAGAGAAAGAAAGAGGGAGAGCAAAGGTATACATTTTTAGTGGAGGTCACTAATTAGGAGTCAGACCATGGAGAGCTCTGTAGATCAATAGGAGCATCTTAAAGTGGATTCGAGCGTCAACAAGGAGTCAGTGCAATTCATTTTTAATGGTTTAATATGCAAAGAAAATGTTTACATCATTTCAGTGTCGCTATACGTTAAAAATATATTAGCATGAACTCACTGTTGTTTGATTTCAAATCCCTGTGGACGATATTCTTTTCATGCAGGTACAGCATACCTTTAGCTATCTGTGTGGCCCAATTTGAAACATCTATTTGACGATGAACTGTGACAACAGGATTATCTAACAGACGTCTTAACGAACCACCACTTGCATATTCCATTACTATGTATATTGCCTTTGGCCTCAAAATGACATTACGGATATCTATCAAGTGCCTGTGTTTCACTGAAGTCCAGATAATTTTTTTATCTTCCACTTGCATTTTAATCTCATCACCATTTCTACCCATACTGATCCAGATTCTCTTGAAAGCGCACTCTCTGCTGTTCCATGTGAAAGGTCCATAGACTTCACCAAAAGCCCCTCTATCTATGTAGTTACTGGTAGTTGCTACACTGTCAAAGTCAAATTTCTCAAAGTTAACATCACTTGTACCACCATCAGCCATGATCTGTATGTAGCACCTATGCAAAACAATGAAAAACAAAGAAAGTAGTAAGTTTATTTTATGTCTATATAATATATATAATATTTTCGTTCAATCAAACAATCCGGTTGACACACCGCAACCGGTTACAGTGTACAATTATGCAATTGAAACAATTCACAAGAACACATATGACAGAAGACATAAATCTTAACTACTAACAGAGCAGACAGCCTGCAATACACGGCGCTAATAGCAGCCTACAAAGCATGTCCACCCTACGGGGCTGGAACTCGGTACCTCTCGCTCTCTGTGCCAGATGTTATCCAATGCGCTATCAGGCCCCTGTTGCTATTGGGCACTGGGCAGCCGCTTTGTAGCGAATAAGGAAAGAGCGATAAGATGTAGTTGCTATACTATCAAGGTTGCTAGAGGAGGGACTGCAATATAATCTTTCATACATGTCTGTTGTTGATCTTTCGTCTTGTGTCGTCCATGCGTTAAAGTTAATGATATTAAATAAAACGGATGTTTTCGTTAACTCGTGAAGTATTTTTGGCGATATGTGAAAGTAGACTTAAATTATCAATGTACTCAGGTCTATAAACTGCTGTAAGCTTACTTATTTTATAAAGAAAATAAAGCAGACACGTAAATAAAGTTAAGAAACGGTGCTTACTATTCGTTTTATTTGCACAGGCCTACCTGTAACTCAGCTGTAGGCCTATACCTGGTGCATTAGTAGGTCAATGTCAACTTGCAGGCCAGTCCGTTGAAAAACACAGGAATTATAACATACACGCAATTCCAGCCATTTTTCTGATAGCTGTATGTTTACAGCTATGCTCTAAACTCTATTACTATGGGCCTGAAATTAATAGTTAACACTCACAAGCCTATCGCGTAAGCTAATGCTCAAAGTACAAGTGTCTTAGCGATTGATAAAGCTGACGTTATAGGACAGTTTGAGGCCATAAAATAAAATTATAGGCAAGGTCTTCAGTTTCTGATAAGCAACACTTATCTGTGTTTTAGTTAAATTGCTATATAATTATGACCTATTAAATTAAAGTCCCTACAGGGTGCAAGCCATAATAAGCACACCAATTAGCACGGGCGTGTGAGTGTTCGCGCTCGCGTTTGTGCTTGTGTGTAGGCCTACGTCTTTGTGTTGACGCGTGTATTTGTCTTTGTGCATGGGTGTAATTTTAAATCGGAATTTGTTTCGGAACTCAATTTGAGTCCCACATAGAACCTCACTCGTTATAAGTACAAATTCTAAACCTCAATCACTTCAGGAGCTGAATGACTAGGTCAGACTAGATAAAAAGATGCAAGCTGGGGCATCAGTTTTAACTGTTGGTATAATTATGGTATAATTATGGTAACGAAAAACTTATAACTTATGACATTGCTGAAAGTAGGCAATATTGCCTAGGCTAATAATTATTGTAGGCCTAACTGAAATTGTATTGACACTAATTGTAGGCCCCAACTGCAATCTTATTGGCCCAGACTAAACAAGTTGTTGCTATTTTAATTGTAATTGACGAAACACAACCGTCATTGCAATTTAATTAAATTTTAAGTTTTATTGATTCACCCCATCAGTTTATAAAAATAATATGCAGTTTCCAAAACATTCTGCTAGGCCTGCGTGGAAACATCCATGTTCCTGAATTAGGCCCAGGCCTACATGTCTAAGATAAATTCACGTATAAGACCGCGTCCAATATGCATGATACGGCCCACGAGCTGATTAAAAAACTGATAGTCACACCGCTATCAGGTAAGCTAGCCTACATTGCTGATTTTAGCCCGCCCGAGTTCGCTAAATTTTGGCAATTTGTGTAAACATGAAGTAAAAGACAAAGTCACTGGCCTACTTGCATAGCTATTCGTTGGTTTCTTGGCTTATCATTTGACAATGTTATTATTATTAGGCCTATATTCGGTTATTGGTTAAAAAACTGATAGTCACACCGCTATCAGGTAGGCTAGCCTACATTGCAATTGAACAAATTTGTAAGTTAGTTAGTATTTCTTTAAAGTTTTAAACGTGCGGTTCTGAACATGAGCGGGGACAAAAATCAAATATATCCTACTACTAATAGCCCACTGTAGGCCTAACTAACTATAGCATATTACAGCAATCATGGTGTTACGGTGAGTGGACCTGATTGGTCGTCTCCTGATGGCAGATAACGGTTTCCAAGCTTAGCATTGCGTTATTCACCAGGAAGTCCTATGTTCAAAACTGAAAATTGTTAAAATTACAGGCAGTTTAAGACATACAGGGTGGGCCAAAAAAAAGTGCCCCCCTACGCATTTTTGCTGATATTTCGGCCAAAAGTAAGAATTTTTAAATCACGTTTTATAGGCTTAAAGGTAATTCATATCTACGTATAATGGCCAAATATCAAAGAAAATTTTCAAACAGAACAAAAGTTATATCACTTTTAGTGAGTCCACCCACTGTTTTTTGATGATTCAAAACCTAACGCAGCAAAAAGCAACAAAAACGATTTTACTAAGTCATTTGTCAAATAATTGTTATCAAACAAACTTGATATTGCCAGATGCATATTATTATTATTTAGAACAGAAACGGGATACCAGCGTAGCTGTATGTCACTGTGACGTCACTTAGCAAGAAGACGATCAAGTTGCTAAATAAAGAATTTTTCAGATTAATAATTTTTTATTGAAACAATGAAAATTTCTAAAATATGAAGATGGGCAAGGTATCAATTACAGACAAAATGCGTATGCAGACACTTCATGAGCAGGGTCTTTTCTTTGAGCTAAAGCTCTAATCGCCACTTGCCCTGATAAACAGTGGAAGCTGAGTAGGCCTACCGTTAAAAAATATGCCCCCGCATTGATGGAAGGAGATCGGCTCTGGATCGTCGTAAAGGAAGTGGAAGGCCCAAATCTTCCGCACTCCAAAAATGGTTAATTACGTAAGGGGAGCTATGCTGGAGAAATATCACAATCTGCGATCAAAGCCAAAAACGATAAGAGAATTGAAGGTCGCATTGAAGTTGATGTGGGAAGATTTACCTCTGGAACCCATCAACAAAGACATCAAAACTTTACCAAAAGACTCAGAACATGTATGGGTACTGGTGGTGGACACATTGAACTCAAGTTGTGAAACAACGATCAAGTTTGTTTGATAACAATTATTTGACAAATGACTTAGTAAAATCGTTTTTTGTTGCTTTTTGCTGCGTTAGGTTTTTGAATCATCAAAAAACAGTGGGTGGACTCACTAAAAGTGATATAACTTTTGTTCTGTTTGAAAATTTTCTTTGATATTTGGCCATTATACGTAGATATGAATTACCTTTAAGCCTATAAAACGTGATTTAAAAATTCTTACTTTTGGCCGAAATATCAGCAAAAATGCGTAGGGGGGGCACTTTTTTTTGGCCCACCCTGTAGTTAGTAGAATACGAAAGCAATTATGGTGAATTGGTTCTTCATACTAATGTTCAGTGGTTAGGCAAGGGGTAAGTACTAGCAAGATTCTTGGATCTACTTGAAGAAATCAGAATCTCCGTTAGAGTGAAAGCTTAGGAAGAATTATTAAATTATCTGGAAATGCCAGTGTTTATTGTAAGGCCACTGTTTCTTACTGACACCACAGACTACCTGAACAAATTAAATTTGAAATTCCAAAGGCGGTATCAAATATTACCAATTGTGAAGAAGGAAATTACGCAGTGTTTTGAAGCAAAGCTAGACTTATTCAACAGTCATTTGAATAGTCAAAGTTAAAAAATTGTAGCACTTTCCAAGGCTGCACAGAAATCTCCAGATTCAGCCAACAGCGAGCAGTTCAACCTATTAGGCCTATTAGAACAGCTGAAATTGGATTTCTCTGCACGTTTCAGACATTCGCATGACTACCTTCTGCTTTTATCGTCGTCTGAGAAATATGTCTCGTATCTACAATTTTTTCGAATAGTAGTTAAGGGTTGATTTGTAGCAGAATTTTTCTTATCTTTCACGGTCTCAACGGCAGTAAAAATGACGGTTTTCAAACCAGAAAACACCGGGTTTCCAAGCGTGTGCAAACCCGGGTTTTCGGAGCTAAAATCGGCCGGGTTATCTAACAATATGGATACTCCTAACCCGAGGTTGCATGCATACCAATATGCCAAATTACATCATCCCTTGATTTAAAAAATAATGCTATGCACTTAGCTAATAATTATGAATCGGGCAATATGCAAAGACTCCCTACAGAAAATAATGGTCATACAAATCTTCGTTAAACTGGCATAAATACGTTTATTACTGGCTTCATAATATTATGCAAAAGAAATGCTTACATTATTTCAACTTTTATCCTCCACTTCAGTTTTGAAATCATCACCAGGTCTACCCGCACTGATCCAGATTCTCTTGAAAGCGCACTTTCTGCTGTTCCATGTGAAAGATCCATAGACTAAACCAAAAGCCCCTCTGTCTATGTAGTTATAGGAATTGCTACACTATCAAAGTCAAATATTTCAAAGTTTACATAACTTACATCACAAGTAGCCATGACTAGATGCAGAACCTATGTTAAACAACTACAAATAAAACAGTTATGTCACCTTGAGCTAACTGTGCAAAACGTCTAAAACCTTACTCCTATGAGACATGTAATCGGCCACTACTGGCTAAATTCCTAGAAGTAAGGTTGGAGAAGTTCGAGACACATTTGAAAAATTGACGGTGTGATTTGTCTGGCCCCTTGAAAGAGCTGTGATGACTTGTGTTAGCTCAGATGTGTACAAAAGTCGTATAAGGTCCTGGGATTGCTCTGTCTGATCAGAATTCCGCAGGTATGCTCGCCCATCCATAAAAGAGCGTAACTATTCCAACGGCTGACCTGCACTTCCGTAGGAAGTACTGAGTCGAGTCCGCAAGATGTCGTGGTTCAAAGTGCCAAACACGGCACTGACATTAAAGGGAGCCGGAACCGTGACTAGACCAGAGTTCATAACTTCTTTGATTTTCAAGATAAGTCGAAGCACAGCCGGCCTTATGCTAAGTCACTTAATTGATCCTTTCAGAAAACAGACTAGCTTTGACATTATATTACATTATTCGAACCAGCGAAACATCTGTTGAGCCAGCGTTTTCATTCTTTAGAAGTCATGATTGGAGTTATCTTAGCATTCAGGTGGAAAGAGACCAGCCCGCCTACCCAATAATTATACAACCTGGCTTGCCTTCAGGTCCTTTTGTTTCCATCTGAGCTAACAACTGCAATTTCAGCAACTAAAGGTCTAAAGCCGATAGATTATTGTGGGGCATGAAACTGGACTCATATTATAATTAACCCGGCTTATAGTTAGCTTTCCACAGCATATAGATTGCAATCCAGAAAGCTCGGATTGGTGTGAAAGTATAAAGTTTTGGCAATGCATTGAGTTAAACCTCGTGCCCGCGTGTTAATTCAACGTCACCAAAACCCCTTTTAGTACCCTCTTTGTAGGAAGAAGGGAGGCCCTACACACACCTGGTGCCTAAGGGACCCAATAGCTCTTAACACAGGCATGGTCCTTACTTTTTCGTCCTGTGCTATTATTGTGCGCCGTTTTGACCGATTCGTAAAACTTTATTTGAAATAAAAGGGAAAATGTATTTTGGCGGCATGTGGGAGTAGATGTAAATTCTCGCTTTAATCAGTTCTATCTTTTTCTGACTTGCCCAGAGAAAGTAAAGGGAAAACGAAAATGAGAGTTAGAGACGGTCATTGCGACTCAGTTTTAATTGCGCACCTGTATATCTGGTTGGGTGACATATGAACGGGCGTCAGAAGAACGGACGGCTGAACAAAGACGCACCTTGTGAATTGGTCATTAATCGTCCCGGTAATATAAAGTCCCGGTTGTCACCTGTTCTATTGTCGCCCGTTCTACTATCTCCCGTTAAAGTGTCGTCCGTTCAAATATCCGAATACCGATAGAATGTCAACTGTAGACGTCCATCATTGCGAAGTAAACTATCAGAATTGTTCATATAAAGAATACCACCGATGTTCTGGTGGTATCTGAGCCTTTTCCGAATGCTTGTAAGGTTTCTTCAATGTTGTTCAAACTGAAGAAAAGAGCAGAACCCTGACACATGACACGAGTAGAACACAGTGGACGTAGAAGTGATGCGACCTTTGAATGCTCCAGTTGCAATAACGTTTGGCCGATTATTTTTGAATGTCAGTTTTTAGTCAGCATTCCAATTCCTATTGAAAAGTTTATTAACAGTCGGTGGAAAAGTTGGGGGACCGTTCCAACCTGCTCGAAAGTTGGGGGATGCGTTCCACGGGTCCCATGGGGTGGTTGCGCCTATGTCTACGCCAAGACATTTTCTCACTTATCGGCCACACACACTCACTATGAAATTGACTGCATAAGCCAAAGCACGAAGTGCAAGGTATCGATAAATGGATCGATTAAGTTGGCTTCTTAGGCTGGCACGAAATCATACAATAATTATATAGGCTTGGCTACAGACCTATAGGTCTTCATTGTGCGATAGGCAACACCTACCTGTTCTTTTGTTAAACAGCTATTTCGATTGCATAGCCTACAAGTTATGTGCCATTGTGTGCATGAGTGTGCGCGTGCGTGCACGGGTATTTTTGTGTATGTGTGTGTTCGCGCGCTCGCATGTGTGTGTGCGAGCGTGTGTTTGCGTGTGGGTATGCGTGTGTGTAATCGTACATCGTATCGTTTGTGCTAGTGGCAATTTCAATTCTGGTCCGAATCCGATCTTGAATTTTACTACCCCGCCCTTGCTCGTACCGTCACTAAAACCAAAACAGCACTCATGTCCTTAAAGCACTGTACTGGCTTAAAATACCTGAACGTGACCACGTTAACTGTTTAGTCTCTCGACAAATTATCCTTGTTTCTATGAGTGGATGACTGTTTTGTTTCTTTGCTAGAGGTGTTGGTTCTTTTTCGGCTGTTTTCCTCATCACCTGTTTGTAGACGATTTGCTTTCTCTTTGTGTGGTTTCTCGGTGTTTTTGTCGTCGCCTGAAGGCAATGTTTTTGTTTATAAGGAGCCATGTAACGTTTGTAAATAGCTTGGGAAATAAAAACATTATAGAGTAGTTTATTATAATTATAAATGCCAATTTTAGGGCTTTGTCAGTGTATTTGTATTTAGAAATTTACATAATGCTGCCAAAGGAAACATCAATCAACCAGAGTCGATCTCTGCAATAATAGACGCTAAATATCATTAAGCAGATCTTGACGTTTATCAGATTGCAAACATTATTATTGCTCAGACAACTAAAAAAGATTAATCGGTGGCAGGCTAGCGCACACGCACAGAGCCCAACAAAGAGATAAGAGACGACAGCAAGTTCACAGTTTCTGTAGCACGAAGTGTCGAGAATGTGGATCAACGATACATTAGGCCTGCTGAGCCATCTAAGTATTTTCGTCACGCTGACTTTGATCAACGAGATCTCTGCGCTCTAGAGAAAGTGCTCTATTCAAAGGATGCCGCGTTGAAATCAGTCGCCGAGATAAGAACCCTGATAGGCTTATATCTTTCACATTTGACTAATTGACTACTAGTGTCGATGATGAAGAACAACGATACATTAGACCTGCTGAGCCATCCAATTAGTTTGGCTGTGGTCAACTGCATAATAAATGCTCCATACTTAAAGATATTGGGTAAAGTCGGATTTATTTTTGTCACACTGACCTTGATCAAAGAGATTTGTGCGCTCTAGAGAAAGTGCTCTATTCAAAGGATGCCGCGTTGAAATCAGTCGCCAAGATAAGAAACCTGGTAGGTTTATATATCTTTGACAGTTGACTAATTGACTACCTTCGGTTCAATGTATTAACAGGTAAAAATTGGTGACATTCGGTGCCAGGCAAATAAATGACACGTAGTCCTACCTATTTGACCTCACATCTCGAATCGTAGTCTCGAAATTGTACAGCGCTACTTAAGCTGAGCGCAGAGCACCAGCTTATTCATGAACGCTGAGTTGAAAGATAAAACTGCGACTCTTCAGAGCCTGTGGTTATAGTTGTGTTATAAGTTGGTTATAAATCGAAAGTTGAGATCAAATCAAATAGCCATCTGCGGGGTTTGAATTGTCAAATCTGAACTGGGGTTTGAAAATTCGTACATGTTCGGATGTCCAGGCCAGAATTTCCTAAGAACCTGGAACCAGTATACGTGTTAAATTGTAGTGGGTGAGGGTGTTCGTACTTGATCCTTAGCTGTGTGAAAAATCGAACAATAAAGAATCGTAATCGTAATCGTAATCGTAATCGTAATCGTAAATTTATATAGCGCCACTTCAAGAAATACTCCTCAGAGGCGCTCCCGACCTGACAACACCAAACCACGATCGAAAAGAATGGTTTTCAAACGCCGGCGGAAAAGGGGCAAGGAAAGAGCAAGAAGCTCATTACGTAGGTTGCTAGGCAACCTATTCCAGAAAGATGGACCGACCACAGCAAAGCTCTTATGAAGCACCATCGAAGTTCGAGCCACAGGGATAACCAGGTCGCCTTGAGTGGCAGAGCGAAGGAATTCTACGACCTGGTATGGAAAGCACTGGCACACAAAGCTCCCTAAGATAGACTGGGGCTTGACCTGCAAGACAATTGCGCATGAGCATTAGGATCTTAAACTCAATGCGTTTTTGCATTGGCAGCCAGTGCAGTTCCTCCCGCATAAAGTCAGATATATGCTCGAACTTCGGTATGCCTCCTATCAGCCGAGCCGCAGTATTTAGAACAGATTGCAATTGACTTATGCGCGATAGGGTTAAGCCCGCATAGATAGCACTGCCATAGTCGACTCTGGTGCATATGAAGGCATGCATCAGCGTCGTAGCGGCTTTAGATGTTAGAGAGCGGCGTACCGAGCGAATTTGACGTAGATGGTAAAAGCACGTGCGACATACATTCTTCACGTGTTCTGACAAGGTCAATTCCTGGTCCAGGGTCACACCCAAGTCCCGCACAGTGGTAGAGAAAGAGACGCCAGGAAAGAGATGCTGTAGATTGGATAAATCGACTTTGGATAGCTGCCCGCGAGTCCCAACCCAGATGAACTGTGTTTTTCCAGGGTTCAGCCGAAGACGGTTGGATGACATCCAGGCACCAATTACACTGGATGCCATTTGTATTTTCTCCACAAGAGAGATAGCATCTGAAGCTGGGCCCTGGACATATGCCTGGGTGTCATCTGCATATTGATGCGCCCCAACCCCCACAGAAGAAAGAACCTGGTTTAAGTCAGCGGTGTAAAGGATGTAAAGTAATGGCCCTAATATGGAACCCTGTGGAAGACCAAATGAGTGTAACGTTTCCCTAATAATAGATTTTTATCTATTTTCGGGTATGTCCTGATCGTGAACACGTGTTACCTTTAATGTCTCTATCAATCGTGATTAGTTGAATGTGTGTCATGTTATACAGTTCAACCAATAAAACTCAGCTCGTTTTGAATATTAATGATATTTAAATGAAAATGTCAATTATTACAATATGGTCTCGTTTAATCTAGTCTAGGGGTAATTTAATGAAATCGTTTGATATTCTAACTTAACCTTACTTAGACCGGCGCAGTCTAATTAGGGACTTAAGTATTATGGGGAATCTAAAATACCTCCCACGTAGATATTTGAAGCAACTTCTGTGCACTCCAAATGTCTCCACCTCGGATACGCGTAGAGCTTTCACCACTGTTGGATGACGACGATGGCGTCCGTTGACCCGGTAAGAGAATCCTTTCTTGCTGTAGTTAATTCCATGTAGATCCACATCTTCTCAGGAAAGCGTAAGAGTTATGAAGAATAAAGACAGTACTTTAAAGCTTCAACGTTAACTCCACTATGTATATTTATTCCACCGTTCAGTTCGAATAAGTTCCGACGACGAACTTAAACAACGCTCGTAGATTTGAATTCCTGTGTTTATCGAGACGACGTTTGACTTCGCTCGATCTAGAGATTCCTTTGGCAGAATCTGTTACTACTGCACTGTTCCTACACTCCTCGAGTATAGTTCAAGTCGTAACCGTATCGACTTACGACTATTAAAACTTCGCAACGCTCTATTGCTTTAAGATCGCAACTAGAAGCGTCTCACAACGTCCATCCTCTCTCACGACGGATGATCAAGTCCCGTAACGGTTCTTTTCCACCTCACCTGTAGCTTCAGTGCGCATGCGCGGTTAAGGTCTGTTAGGCAACCGTGACTACTTTTGAATTCAACCAATGACATGGTCCCAGCGCCGTAGTGTTTCCATGACGTTCAAATAGTTAACCCCATTAATTAAACAAAATCTCTAAACTGCTCTGCGCCAGCCAAACTACGCCGGTCAATTAATTAATGCCTAATACAACCAATGCTACAGTTAATTGGTCTCTGTATACTCTTATATAATATCTACATAGGCCTATACATGTAATAGATGGGAATGTTTGTATTAATACAAAGGGAATCGCTACAACAGACCCCCAATAAGTAGAATTTACTATAAATTCTCTATTCTATGACCTTTTTACATTATGCAAACTTCCTATCTATTCTCACACTAACAAAGAACTAACATCCTAACTATAGCTATCGCTATTATAATTCTTACAACACTTAATTACTTCCAGAGATGAATATTCTCTGATAATCACCATTTATCTTACCTATACTCAAGTTATACCGATCGTCTATTTACATCTGATTCTGAGCCACTGACTATTCCTGTCCTCTACTTAGATAGTCTGCCACTACATTGTCACTACCTCTAATGTATTTGACTCTGAATTTATAGTTCTGCATGCTAAGTACCAACGCATTACCCTTGCATTCCTAATAATTACCAGTTAAATGTCTGACTCCACTACACCATCGCAAGGCACTCTCTTTCTTCAACCGAATACCTTCTCCCTCTCTCTTTCTTATTGAACTTCTTATAGTAATCTACAGCTCCTAAGAACCTCCTTACAAAATACTAAAATTACTTTACTTGTAGACCACTCAATTCTACAATGACTAATCTTATGTATAACTTATCATTAACATAAATTCTTCAAACAAACTAACATAAAACAGTTCAACTCATACTGTGTACATTACTTAACATTATAACTACACTTTGTTTATTTTGCTTAATAACTGCAATTATCTTAACATCTTAATATTACTTAGCTAATCCTTACATCTCAAACTAGTCTTACCACTACTCTGGTTTTGCTAATTCTTAACTGCTATTCATCTTCTTATTTTAATGATGATCTAGCTATCGCTCCCAATGTGGTTTCCTACACCATTGTTCATCTTTATAACCTCTTGGAACTCCTTTCCATCTTTCAAATCCACTGGATTTCCCCCAATCAAAACTCCTTAAATTTCCCTCCTCACCTCTCTCTCTATACAAGCGACCATTACTACCGGCGTAATTATCATCCTCACGCCTTCTCCAAAATCCATCAGAAGATCTCTCTGGTCTTCTTTGATTTTCTCTTCTAAATGGTCTTCTCCGCTGTGCATTACCCATTCGGAACGCATGACCTTCACCGTTTCCTCTACCAAATGATTTACCCTGTTGCTCATTATCTTTCCAGAACGCATAGGTTTCCTCATTCCCTCTTGACTTCCAATCATTCCTTCTTATTCTAACTCTGGCTGCAACTGGTTCCGCCCTATCTACATCACTATTCCATCGCTCTGACCTTCGCCAATTCCACTTATTCTCTTTATATCTCATCTGTTCGTCGAATTTATCCTTTGCCTGACAATTCGCACGACTCCTGGTATCAGGATTTCTTAGTTTCCTCTCAGACTCTACAATCTTCTCTTAAGTGCTCCTGTACCACTCTCATTGCAAATATCTCCTCTACAGGTTCTTCTACTTTCTCTTTTTCACCCTGTATTCTCAAATTACGCTCAGGTTTGTTAACCTTTACATTTTTCTTATTTTGAACCTCGTGGTTATTTCCTACTAGCTTATGAGTTTCCTCTCGACACATCTCCTTATAGCTAGTTTCAATATCTGGATCAGTGTTGGTTCCAACATCCCAGGTTTCTACATCCGACCTATCTATGACGCAAGCTTTTTCGTATAAGTTCGGTCCCACAATCAATTCCTCAACTAAATCTTCAATAACTAGGGCTTCAGCTTGGCCCACAAATTGCTCTCCTTGGATATCTATCCAGGCCGTGGGATATTCCTTTCTAATCCCATTAGCTAGTACACAGATAACCTTTCGACCTGTGTGTGGTTTGGGTTTCTCTAAACCTTTCCTGATCGCTACACATGATGCGCCTGTATCATAAAGACATCTCACAATTCTTTGGTTAACCGTAACTGTGCTTATATTGGCTTTTCCAATTAAGATCTCATCATGAACGTTGGTAGCGCCCTCATGTTTAAAACACGCTATACCAACTACTAATCTTCTTCTTTTTTCTTCTTCCTCCTCTTCTTCTACACATAGCATTGTAGCCATTGTATGTACCTTAGCGGTTTGGCCTACTTTATCACACCTATGAGCATGATGCTGTAATGATCCGCAATGGTAACATCCCTTTTTCTTATTCTCAGCATCATCTCTCACTGTTCTTCTTTCTCGGAAATCCCACCCATTCTTGAACTGGTTCCTCTCTTTAGGATTTCTATATTCTCTGGTCTTACTCTTATTCGGACCACCACTGTGTCTCTCAACGTCTTCACAATCAGACTCTCTCGTATGATCCATGAGATCTTTATATCGTTTCTTAAAAGTGGGGACCCACTTCTTTTCTCTACACTCCTTTGCTTCAACATAATTCTGAGCTTGTATTAGCGTATCTGCTAAACTCAACTTTCCTTTCTCTTTTATGAAGCATCTCATATCATCATCGCAAGTAACAAAGAATTGATCTTTCAGAATCAACGCTTCTAGACAATCATAGTCATCTTTAAATCCTGCCATCAGCAACCACTGTCTCAAATATCTCTGTACTCTCATCATAAACTGTTCCACTGTTTCATCATCCTGCCTTCTAGCAGATTTGAAAAGTTTACGGTAACCTCCCTCCGTAAGTTTAAACCTTCTAAGCAACTCCTGCTTCAACTTAGCATAATCATGGGCTTGTTCGATGTCTAGCCTCTGGTACACCTCCAGTGCTTTACCTTCCAATGACCTTGCTAGTGTCATTGCCCAAAATCTCTCTGGTACCTCATACACGGTACATGCCCGTTCAAACCGTAGTAGATAAGCGTCTAGGCATTCTCGATCTTCTCTAAAAACCGGAATTTTCACATTCTTAGTGTGATCACTTGTATCTGCGTGCTCTCTCCCTACACCATTTTGAACAAACTCCCCTCTTTCTGCCTGATGCTTATCATGAGCCGCTCTTATCTCCAATTCTTTCAGTTTGATCTCCTTCATATTTTCTATCTCCAATTGTTTCAAACTGCTTCTCTCTCTGAGGCTCTAAGTCTATCCTCTCTTTCTAGCGCTTGCTTCTTTTCTTCTCTAGCTATGTCTTCAACGCGTTTCTTTTCTTCTCTAGCTATATAATTAAAGCGTTTCTTTTCATCTTCAACGCGTTTCTTTTCTTCTCTAGCTATATCTTCAACGCGTTTCTTTTCTTCGCGTTCGCGCTCTGCTAATCTTTGCTCTTTTTATCCATCTAGTTTAACTTGCGGAAATCTTGAATGTTTGTTTGTTTGTTTGTTTGTTTGAGCCACAGGCTAAAATGTCAAATCTTGCACGACTAATTCGATCACTTACAAACATTCAATCGTCCTGAAACTTGGCAGATAGACTCGTCCTCGCAGACACTTCATTCTATTAAAATTTCAGCTCCCCAAAAAGGCTAGCTTATAGAATCGGGGACTCAACTTTTCGAATCTGGGAATCCCCTTTTCCGATACGCAGCGCTGTGATTGGCCGGCGTTGTGATTGGCCGCAACTGAATGGGCGCGCTGCCTGAATACACGCGCGCTATGTTGTAAAATTAACGCGGACTATATATTTGTAGAGGTAACTGCTTCGTAAGACGCATTATAGGATACTAGATGGATATAGTAAAAACTTTGTTTTTACGGGCTGTATTTTATTCTAACTCTTCTTGTCTCAATTTCTCTGCTTTACATTCTTCTTGTTTTTCTTTAACGAAATTCCTCAGTTCCGATCCTTCGTACCCCAACTCTGAAGCAATCTTCATCCATTTTTGGAATTCAGCTGCCATTGCAATGGCAATTAATTATATGAAAACGCGCTATAAAAACTTCGGTAGACACTGTTTAAACTTTCGTGAACTACCTTGACCCGACCTCTTTCACACCAATAGCGGTCGGCCTTACAAGTATTACTTTTAACCTGACCTTACAATATCCAATAAACGTCAGCGTCTCAAACTGTCGTTACGTCACGCATCAAATTAGTATGCTAATCGGTCTTTCAACCGCACCAGGTCCAGTAATATCTATTACTAACGCTACTGTGAAGCTAATTACACTAATCCGTGGGTTGGATTCCCTAATTAATTATCTAAATTAATTGTTCTATCCCGGACGAGCCACCAAATTTGTAACGGTCCCCTAATAATAGATATCCTTCTATTTTAGGGTATACACTGATCGTGTGTACTTGTTACCTGTTATGTCTCTATCACTCGTGATTGGTTGAATGTGTGTCATTTATACAGTTCAACCAATGAAATCAAGTCAACCCAGTTTGTTTTTTGAATATTAATTACAATTAAATGAATATGTCAATTATTATAATATGGTCTCGTTTAATCTAGTCTAGGGGTAATCTAATGAAATTGTTTAATATTCTAACTTAACCTTACTTAGACCAGCGCAGCCTAATTAGGACTTAAGTATTATGGGAATCTAAAATACCTCCCACGTAGATATTTGAAGTAACTCCTGTGCAACTAAGACCTAGAGCACACAACCATATTCTCCCACCAAAGGACAACTCTCAATTTATTCCCAGATCATTATATAAAAATATTTACTAGTTTATCCTAAAATCTTCCAATCGAACTTTAATTATCCATTATCACTCATGTTAACATTTCTGCGTTTTTGTCAGATTGTTTTTCTCAATTAAACGAATATATATATATATACTTCCAAATGTCTTCACCTCGGATACGCGTAGAGCTTTCACCACTGTTGGATGACGACGATGGCGCCTGTTGACCTGGTAATCGAATCCTTTCTCTCTGTAGTTAATTTCATGTAGATCCACATCTTCTCAGGAAAGCGTAAGAGTTATGAAGAATAAAGACAGTACTTTAAAGCTTCAATGTAATAACTCCACTACGCACAATTATTCCACCGTTCAGTTCGAATAAGTTCCGACGACAAAGACTATTAAAACTTCGCAACGCTCTATTGCTTTAAGATCGAACTAGAAGCGTCTCACAACGTCCATCCACTCCAACGACGGAAGAAGAAGTCCGTAACCGTCCTTTGCCACCTCACCTGTAGCTTCAGTGCGCATGCGCGGTTAAGGTCTGTTAGGCAACCGTGACTACTTTTGAATTCAACCAATGGCATGGTTCCAACGAGATTGCGTCGTTATGTCCTTCAATTGGTTCTGCCCAATTAATATTATATTAAACCACTAACACTGCGCTAATCGTACTGCTCTGGTCAATTAATTAATACACATCAAACGCTACAGTTAATTGGTGTCTGTATACTCTTCTATAATATCTACATAGGCCTATACACGTAATAGATGGGAATGTTTGTATTAATTCAAAGGGAATCGTTACAATGGCCCTACTTCTAATGGAAGCAAAGTAAAGAGACAGAAGAAAGAAAATGAAGTGACAGCTAAGCCGAAAAACAAGAAAGCAAAAAAGAAAGCTGGGACCGACTATAGGCCTACAAATGAGCCCTCCACTTGCTACGAGTGTAGTGTTGTCGAGAACAGTAAAGCCGACAAGAAACTCGCACAGTCTTGGATACAATGCAGCCGCTGTTTTCTGTGGTGCCACGAGCCATGTGGGGAGATAAATGGAATTTTAGATGATGATGATTTTTGTGTGCTCTCTGTGCGCAACAACTTACCTTCTAGCCTTAAGTTATCATTGACTATCTTTTTGTATGTTAACTAGGCCTATAGGCCTTTAAGTTTTGATGCTCATAGAGCCTATCAGTGTTGGACCACTTTAGTAGCAATAGTGGACCACTTTACCGTTTTCCGAAGAAAATATAGATTGTCGTGCCTTCCTAAGCAACATCAAGTTTGTGGACCACTTTAATAGCTATTTTGTCCCACTTTAGCAGCTCCTGGAATCAGACACAGTCTAAGCTGTCTGTATATGCATTTAGTTTGGTCTGTTTTAATATATCGACTACACGACTGCACGTCATTCCCTTAAGTGTCCCACTTACCCATCACTCACCCTAAGTAGAAAAATCAGAACAAAGCTCTGGGTGGCTCTAAGACGACCAAGAACTGAAATCTGGATTGCCATTTAGCAGGATCTAGAGATCCAGATGGCTTCAAGACCCAGATCTTAAAGCCCGGTGGCTCCATGACCAATAACCCACAGCCCTGTGGCGGATGGCTGCGCTTCAACGTTTTAAGAATTTGCACTAGCAGTGTTATCTGGTCGTCGTTGGACATTAAGTTACTCATTCCGAAATAACATGTGATTCGGTTGTATCTTCGCCCAGTATTTTCACAAAAGGAGCCCAGCTGCAGTTAGTCTTTCATTCTGGAATCGGTTGTCCTTTCCAAATACGCTCAGTGTATACACCGACTATGAAAGTTACATTAGCCTTCGTGAGTTCTATTCAAGTCGTTACCCAAAACAATATTTTCTCTTGGAAAATAGAGGCACAAGTCCATAGCTCTATTGCAGAAAGCATAATTTTGATTCTGCAGCAAAATCAGCCATGTAGGTTATTCGCATAATTTATGTAGCCTGTGAGCTAAACTATTAACGACGGTCATGTGTTAGGCCTGAGTCGATGGGCCAACGCTAAGATCAACAGAGCCAGCTATGAAGCTATATTATCATATTATTATAATATAGCTTCATAACTTGCTCTGTTGATTGAAAATTCAATTAACCTTAAGCAAGATAATCGGAAAGTATGACAAGAAATTTCTGATTCGAATCTAAACAACGAAGAACGATCGGATTGCTTGTCATGAACGTAATCGAAGTTATTATTATCTCTCTCTCTCTCTCTCTTTAACCGTCCTCGATACGAGGGTTGGTCGCATTGTAGACGATTCTTCTCCATCCTCTCCTGTTCTCGGTTTCTCGCAACAACCTTTCCGTTGATAATTCCAACCATTCGCCCACATTGTCCATCCATCTCTTCCTTGGTTTCCCTCTTGCTCTTGCTCCCGGTACCGTTCCTTGCATAATTTCTTTCTCTAGACATTATTATAGACATTTGAAAAGCGCCACTTAAAGTT
Organism: Aporrectodea caliginosa; assembly: GCA_020284085.1. Classification (NCBI taxonomy): domain Eukaryota; kingdom Metazoa; phylum Annelida; class Clitellata; order Crassiclitellata; family Lumbricidae; genus Aporrectodea; species Aporrectodea caliginosa. The sequence continues at coordinate 33,908 of JACEVL010000771.1, forward strand.
AAGCACAGGAAACCAGGTTATTCACGAGTGCTGCGTCGTGTCCGAGGGGTTGTCCAGAGATAACAAGCGAAGAACCAGGTCCGGATGCCAGAAATATAAGTGAGCGAACGAGTCAAAGGAGCCATTGTGAACACATTACTACGGACGTGGGGTCTGAGATTGTGGGCTGTGGACTATCTTTACATCTGAAAGTACATGACTGGGATGGGTTTCAGTCATAGACCCCTTAAATTGCTAGGACTGTTACAGTAAGCAGCCATACTCGGGTTTTGAACTTGGGTCCATTTTCAATTTGTTCTTTTTATCACTACAAAATGAACAAAGTCCGATTCTGATTTGGATTAAATTGGTTTTGTTCTGTTTGACTCTACAAGAGCTATATCTGGAAAAAATATTGACATTAAATTCTGGTCATTCAAGGTCATTTCGTTGTCATAAAAAAATTAGATGTATAAAAAATCAGAGAAAAATGTCCAGCTCTCAGCCAGTAATTGTTGAAATTCTATCTAGTAGGCCTAAGTTATATCTCGACTTGATAAGAACTACCTGTGTTAGGAAACAAGATTACCAAATGAGAGACGATCCGAGGTTATTTCAAGGTCATAACGTCTATTTCACAGGAAAATCTGAGGAAATAACTATCACTACAATCGAAATTTTAACAGAAACAACATAATTATTATATGTAATTAGCAACTTCTATTGCGCCGGTGTCTAATGCACAAGGCATCAACCGAAGGCGCATGTAGGCCTATCACTTGATGGAATTCCAACGCCAAACCAGGAAAGCAAATGCTCGCGTTTTAATAAATCGTCTACTGACCCAAATAAGATGGTGCCCTGCACTTAGCTTTAGAGCATCGCTTTCGAAATGTGGAGTTTGCGATCACTAACAATCGCTATTCGTTCACTAAGAGGTTCTCTGTAGGTGTGGGGAGCCGATCCCTCATACCGATGCAGAGACCCGGTTGGTAATCCACTATGGGAAGGGGAGCCACTGCTAGACGTCCGCATGTATTCAGAGACATGGCCGAACCTTGGGATACGGCCGATAAGTCATGCGCAGAACTCGATCCAAGCACCCCCAATCCACCATGCGAGGAACCCGTCGTAGAGGGCGCTTTAATGGTCAAGGCGAAAAACCACGAAGGAGTGGACAGGGGTTGTGACAGCATTAGGGGACATGGGCAAGGAAACCACTCTGAGTTGGCGCAGCTGGCAGTAGCAATCTCGGAAGAGTAGGTCGATGTGCCGTGTGCAGGTAAGTTCTTGCTCCAGGGCGAGGACTTCCAGGTCAATTCTGGCTTACTGCTGGCGCGTTCCGAACCAGATAAACTGGTTTTAGATGGATGAGCTGCAAGGGGTTGGAGGACATCCAGGTCTCCAAGGTCTCCATGCACCAGGCTCATTGCACGGCATTGATCTCGGAGGCAACTGCCAACGCTGGACAGTGCAAATACGCCAGGAGCCTGGCAGGAGGTCGTCCACGGAGGCTCAGGGCAGTGCCTGCTGCCAGAAGAGGTCAAGATCAGCAGCATAAATAATATATAGGAGTCTAGAAGAGAACCTAGGACAGAACCATGGGAGAGGCCAAAGGGAGCGAAGACCCAAGGATACATAGTAGATCCATGGAATCATTTACATGTATACACACTTATAATTATACTTACATACATACATACCTACATACACAAATACATGCAAACAAACAAAGAAACATACATGCATAAATACATACATACAAAATGTACGTGCATAAGACATGCTTACATACATGCATACATGCAAGCGTACACACATACATACACACATACATAAATACATACGTGAATAGTCCACGTATCTTTGTGCGTATCTTAAACCTTTGCAAAGGAAGAAGTATCATCTGATATCAGAGTAAGCTGGGAAGCAAACGACAAGTCATGCAACGTTGCTGGCCTCATATACACGACATTGACATTCGTCCATTACCAGCTCAAGGACAGAGCTAGGAACACGACCACTTTCTCTCCTACGTCCCTCGTGGGATACGGGGGCTAATATTGCGCAGTATAGAACTGTCTGGATCATTGAACAAAATCTTTAATCTATCGCTATCCGCACAATGTGTTCCTGACATCAATAATACCTCGGTGAATTTAACCGGTTTTCTGTTCATTGAAGCGTGGACTTAGACGGGGGCAGCCGTAACATATGTTACTATGGGGGCTTCAAAGAAGATGTAAGATGGTCTTATTTCATCCCACAACCTAAGTGAAAACCCCCCATGAAGTCTAGGCCCTATATTTGTACTGTGATTTTTATACAGCAATTTTTGTATGTGTCTGATGCTATGCTCATAGGTTTTGCGACATACTGTTTGGCTATTTCTATCAAGATGATTCAGGGTCTAGGATATTTGAATCTCAAGCTGCCTTTTCATGACTTATTTGACCTTACCCTACTACCTGCTCTGGCCTCACTTTACCCTGATACATTTGTAATGTCACTTGATCGCAAGATTATTCGGGGTTGCCGATCGACAGAAGATACGAACACTCGGATGTTGTATGAGATTTATTCGAGTAACATCATTACATCTCCACCAGCTGTAGAGGCGAGGGTTGGATGCTGAATGGCCGCCGGTTGTAAAGAGAGAGAGAGAGAGAGAGAGAGATAGAGAGAGAGAGAGAGAGAGAGAGAGAGAGAGAGAGAGAGAGAGAGAGAGAGAGAGAGAGAGAGAGAGAGAGAGAGAGAGAGAGAGAGAGAGAGAGAGAGAGAGACAGAGACAGAGACAGAGACAGAGACAGAGACAGAGACAGAGACAGAGACAGAGACAGAGACAGAGACAGAGACAGAGACAGAGACAGAGACAGAGACAGAGACAGAGACAGAGACAGAGAGACAGAGAGACAGAGACAGAGACAGAGACAGAGACAGAGACAGAGACAGAGACAGAGACAGACAGAGAGACAGAGAGACAGGGACATAACACGTTGTCGTTGTCGATATATTTTATTCGAAAGAATTTCGTGTCCTGATTGACAGACGGGACAGGAGTCCGGCCAACCAACGCTTCTCTGCCTCAAGGGCAACCATTAATTCTATAGCGCTATCGCTGAACCTTCCTACACGTCAGGGCTTATTCTAAGGATTTTTATCAACTACACACCTTGAAAAGTTGACGACCGGGGGTGGAAGAGTTAGAAAACCGGGAGGGGGGGAAGAGTACTGGGTAGCCTTTCTCGAGGTATAACAAACATTTTTCAAGAATTTTCGAGGGGGGTAGTAACGACAGTTTTCCAAGAATTTTCGAAGGGGTAGTAGTAGTCGGTAGGCTTTCTCGAGGGGGTATAAAGACAATTTTCCAAGAATTTTCGAGGGGGGTAGTAACAACAGTTTTCAAAACAAAATTTTGCCCGGGGGCACAATAAATCCTGGGGAATTATCCCTAAATTTCACACTTTCTCTACAAAATTGGTTTATACAATTACGTCTCAAAAACTAACTGCACAAAATCTTAATTTTAACTGCACAAATTTCTTTCCCAACTACACACTTTGTGTCTGGCTGCACGTTACAATAAGCCCTGCTACACGTCATACCATTACATG
>JACEVL010000771.1:42500-50000 GCA_020284085.1 Aporrectodea caliginosa
TTTTGAAGGGCTTACGGAAATTATGCAAAGAAAAGCCAAGGATCTCAAGTGACAGATCGTAAGGGATGATTGGTAAAAAAAGTGTCTTGAAAGCGACAATTCCAGTCAAACTTTTCCTCTTCTGGAAAACCAGACGATGGAGAAGCAAGTTGAAGTAAGAGTCTTAACCCTAGGGCTACCAAGCTTTTTGTGACACTGGCTACCAATGGAGGGGGTGGTTACCAATACCCTGGATTTCGTGTTTGGTTTCACATATTATAACTTGTAATATAGCAATGGATTCAGCATTCATTTCTGCACAGAATGGTATATTTAGTTGTACATTATGTGAATGCACCTCGAAATTACATCACTTTTAACAACGGAACCCATTAATTACCAATATTTTATATTATTGCGTACATTTTGTACTTTTTGGATAAACAAATATAAGATTAGGCTATGTGTGTTTTGAAACTAATCTATGTATAAAAGATACACACAATCATCCCCACACATGTTTATATAGTATAAATGTACATCCATAGGCCTACATATATATATATATCCATACATATATATATATATATATCGGTTTACGTTGTAATGCTGTATTCAGCCATTTTCACACAGATTACGCGTATTATTATTTATTTTGATCACTTCCGGTTCTCATAAAACAAAGATGTAGGTAAGCGAATGAAGCCCTACATTCCCTGTAAAGAACGGTATAATTGTTTCTCTTCTAGGAAGAATAGTCAATAAGCTATAGTCGAAAAAGCTAGGGGTGGGGTGGTATCCACCCCTGGTGCCTCGGGTATATCAGGTATAACTTTTGAATGGCGGTGGGTTGCCACCATGATGTTTGCCTCAAAATGTGCGCCAATGAATCTGCTAGAGCTACCTAAAATGCAAATATTGTATTCCGTATGGGGAAAAAAATTATGCATAAAAACTAAGGGGGGTGGCAACCACCGCCCTCCCTTGGTAGCCCGAGGGTTAAGGTTAGGTGCGAATGACAGCAAAGAACTGGCAGAAAACAGAGCGAATGACATTAAGGAACTGGCAGAAAGGAGACCGCATGACATCAAAGACCTGGCTGATAGCAGACCGAATGACATTAAAGAACTGGCAGAAGTCATGGAATACGGCAGCGATTACCAAAGATTTGGACCAGCAACCGAAGTACTCTGAGACTAATCAGGGTCGAGGCTGGCATGAATCACAGTGACCGTTGATCAAGAGCAATTAAATTTTGTTGATAAGAAAGCGTAGCAAGGTAAGAGAGCTAGGTTAGGTAATAATACCCTGTGGACTATCGCACGGATTTAAACTGGAGTCCTAGCTTGGTGTATTGCCTGTAATTATGTGCAATCACTGCTAAATGGATTTAATGGGTTCATAATTATTTGAGTCTCATTTAGAGGATGAGAGGAGATTGCTGGCGGCGGAAATGAGCTGGCTGCGAAGAATACTGGGCAGAAGTGGGAGAGACAAGATCCGAAATGAGGCTACCCGAGAAGAGCTACAGAGGGAGACAGTGGTGGATAAGATCAGGAAAAAGGCTCACATGGTTCGGGCATGTGACGGATTCGGAACTGGGACAAACAGAGAATGAATCAGAGTATTCCGCCCCTCTGTATGGCATGGGCAATTATCCATTATGGGGGAATGAGGCAAAGATCTTACCCCATGTAGCAATTTTTTCTTTTCAGGGATATTACTAAAATATTATCTAAGCTCAAAAGAAATTTTTTGACTAAGGAAGGGACCCTGTGAATTTCACGAATTTAACCTTCGGAGGCCCTCCAGCTTGGATGTATTGCCTGTAGGTAGTCATAAGACGTTACATGTTTACAAGTTAACACCCCCGATATGATCATCACAGCTGAGAAAGAAGTTCAAAGTGGCAGAAATCTACCCCAGAGCGAATGACATTTATAGCAGATATCTAAGCTCATAGATAAGCTATAATGACAAATGAAGTGTCCTTTGTGATAGTTCCACAGGTCAAGGAATCGAATTATCGCATTGGCAATAGTGTGGGAATAGAACTATTCAAGATGCGGCCAATATGGCCGCCGAAACTCAAAATATGTATATCTACGCTCATAGATAAGCTAGAAACAAATGAAGTGTCCTTTGTGATAGAAGGTCAAGGAATCGAACTACATTGGCAGTGGAAATTACCAAGATGGCGGCCAATATGGCCGCCTAAACCAAATGTGTATATCTACGCTCATAGATAAGCTAGAATGACAAATGAAGTGATTGACTAAGGTCAAGGAATCGAACTATCGCATTGGCAATAGTGTGGGAATAGAACTATCCAAGATGGCGGCCAATATGGCCGCCGAAACATAAAATGTGACTCATAGTTGCTACAATGACAAATGAAATTGTAATAGTTCCAAGGTTCGAACTATGGCATTGGCAATAGTGTGGGGAATGAACTATAAGAAATGGCCGCCGAAACTATAAATGTGTGTTATCTAAGCTCATAGTTAAGCTACAATGACAAATGGAGTGTTCTTTGTGATAGTTCCAAGGTCAAGGAATCGAACTATCGCATTGGCAATAGTGTGGTACTCCAAGATGGCGGCCAATATGGCCGCCGAAACTCAAAATGTTTATATCTACGCTCATAGATAAGCTAGAATGACAAATGAAGTGTTCATTGTGATAGATACAAGGTCAAGGAATCGAACTATCGCATTGTCAATAGTGTGTAATTACTATCCAAGATGGCGGCCATATGGCCGCCGATAACATAACATTTGAGTTTCTAAGCTCATAGATTTAATGAAGTGTTCATTCCCACATATTCAGCGTCAAGGGAATGAGCTATCGCATTGGCAATAGGATGGGAATTATCCAAGATGGCTTAGCTATCTATGACGTAGGAGATTGGCGCAAAATGGTGTCACACGGCGATAAATTGATTCCCTTGAAATGAGGCAGTGGAATACCATTTGGCTGGCAAGTCAAGGCTATTGCCAATAGTCGACCTTGGTATAAAGATGGCGTGGCGTGCATTCGGCGGCCATAATGCCGTTGATAGCTTAAGCTATTCCCCACACTATTGCCAATGGATAGTTCGATTCCGTGACCTTAAACCTATCACAATGGACACTTCATTTGTCATTGTAGCTTATCTATGAGCGTAGATATACACATTTTGAGTTTCGGCGGCCATCAGCCATCATAGATAAGATACTATTCCACACTACTGCCAATGCGATAGTTCGATTCCTTGACAGTGAATAACATAATGGACACTTCATTAGTCGATTGTAGTGTGATATGAGCAGATATAACATTATTTGGTTTCGGCGGCCATATTGGCCGCCATCACTGGTCTATTCACAGTTACTCTGCAAAGCAATAGTTCGATTCTTTCACCTTGAAACTATTACAATGGACATCAATTTTTATTCTAGCTTATCTATGAGCGTAGATATACACATTTTGAGTTTCGGCGGCCATATTGGCCGCCATCTTGGATAGTAACATTCTCATCACTATTGCCAATGCGATAGTTCGATTTGTTGACCTTTGAAACTATTACAATGGACACTTCATTTGTCATTCTAGCTTATCTATGAGCTTAAATATACACATTTTGAGTTTCGGCAGGCATATTGGCGCCATCTTGGATAGTACTATCCCCACACTATTCACACAATGCGATATTTCGATTCCTTGACCTTGGATATATTAGAATCGACACCTCATTTGTCATTGTAGCTTTACCTGTGAGCTGAGATATTACATATTTTTTGGGGTAGAAAACTACTCACTTCGGCCTCCTGTGTCCAGAAACGGAGCTTGAATTTCAGAAATTAATAGATGTGCTTTTGATTTTCGAAAATGCTTTTTTTTGTTTAGTTTAATATTAAAATCATTGTGCTGTTCTCCGACCGAGCTGACGATTAGTCTTCAATTTCATTATTTTGGCCTATCGTTATATAGTCTTTGGTAGTACGATGACGTCACACTGTGTATGAGACTTGAGTTATAATGCGGTGCTATGAATTTGCAATTTGATTTTACTAGACAAGTAATCATTGTAATCATGCCCAGAGACAATGTTTTACTAAAGTATAAATGTTGCGAGCCGTTGTGCGGCATGCTTATCCGTAGTGACAAATGGCGCATACATTGTACTACACACCACAAGTGGAACTGTGGAAGACTACAAGGTATGTATAACTTTGAACATTGTAAAGTCTGTTACCGCCGACAGAGTAGCAGTGGCGCAACAACCATATAAAGAGGGTGAACAAAGTCCAGAGGCCCCGAAGTCCCAAGGGCCCAAGTTTTCTAACTAAAGAAATTAATGTCTTTTTTCAATTTTTTTAGTTCAGACTGCAGAGTCGAGCTATAGCCTGTATATGACGGATGCTTCATGATACATGATTATATCATTCACAGGTCCACAGACATAAAAATTATAGGTCACCGGATTATGATGTGTCGGATTATGTGACTCACACTATTGAAGCAAACACTCAGTTGTATAAAAAGATACGTTAACTTGGGTGCGCGCCAATAGACCCAGCCTGTGCTAGGCATGATTCTCTCTTTCACGTTTACAACCACTGCATTCCCCAAACGGTAGATAACTCATCTCGAGCGCTAAGAAATATGCCTGAAATAATATCTGCCTTGTTCTCAATCACTCTCTGTCTGTCTGTCTGCCTGTCTCTCTGTCTCTGTCGGCTGTCGCAATGTCTCTGTCGCAATTCAGTGTCCCTCTGCAAGCCATGTGGCCTGTACACACCATAAGCCTACATAACTCCAGTCTCCAGTCTTCATGTTACTCGACGTTATATATATGAGTAGCCTAGTCCTTCATGTTCACAATACAGTCATTCGTTTACTTTTAAATATAATACCTAAAGACCTAAACGAAAATTATCGAAACAGCGAAGACCATGATAGGAATGTACAGTTCTGGCAGTTAGAAAAGAGCAGAGAAAAAGTCAAGAGATGGAGGCTGCTTTTGTCAGTAGGCCTACTGTAACACCTACCATCAATTCTTTAAGATGCAAATCTCAAGTCCCGATTCTTCCTGTAGCTGCAGCTGTTACGGATGTAGCTAGTCTACGCACTCTGCTGCTTTGAAGAAGCACCTATTGTAATTTTAGTACTTATGTTATAATACTGTCTGGCCGTTCTGGCCGTACGCCTCTGTCTGTGTAATGCATAATGTTGCTTGATTAATGACTTAAACGTTACAGAATTGAGCCTTAAAATTATACTTCAAATTTCGATAATAAAGATTTTCTCTTTTGTCGACAGTCGACCAGTCGTCTGGGGCTGTCGTCGTGGGGGACATTCTGATAAAAAGAGGGGGAATGCTTCATAGGCGTAAGGGGGATGGACGCCCCTGCTGTATGGACATGTGGAGGGAACACGAAGCCGAGGAAGACAAAGACCTGGATGGACAATATAATGGAGGATCTGAGGGCACAAAACATGGATATGAGGGAAGCCATGGATAAAATCAGAGACAGAACGATTTGGAGATGTCATGTTAAGGACTCATCGTTGGCGCACGCCTGACGGAGGAGAGAGAAGATTAAGAGTCACTGCCTTTTATGGTTTCAAAAATGTATAGTTTGTGCAAACCTACTAGTTCAATTAATTGAAAGTGAGTTACTGTCGCGGAAACCCCCTCTGCGCTCTCCGGGCAGCAGGGAAGAGTTTGAGCTTGCACGGAGTAGCAGTTCGCGTGTCGCTCGAAGGAGCTTAAGTGTGGCCTCCGGGGTATTGCGAAGGACTTAGACGTTCTCAGTCGATCGATCGCCAAAGTCAACACCAACACTAGGTTTTCGACACGATGCTATATTCTAAAAATTCTCAAAATAACTCAACGTCAACAATTCATATTAAATTAAAGTACTGCTAAACACTCCAAGCTGACGAACTACCCCTCAGACGGACTACCTCTCTGCACACTCTGACTTGGTTGCTGTTTAACGACACTGTGTCATAACAAAGATGATTAGTGTCGCACTCCTCCTTTCTTCAGGCTTGGGACTGGTGGCACTACCACAGGTAGGATAGTGGCGGAGTTCACCCTCTGACTGAGAGAGCCCTCTATACCCGTCTGGGAGGGGCAAGGAACATAGGCAAGAAACACAGGCCACGGGGGCAAGGAACAAGGAGGGGGCAGCGATGGTATCGGTGGAGGACCAGAGGTGGTCTACGATGGAAAAGACGGGCGAAGTGAAGTGACGGGTGAACATAGGAGGAACCGATTTGCGCCAAATGGAATTGACAAGTCAAAAGCCGAGTAGGCTTGAGGCCGCAATGTCCAAGGAAGAGAAGGGGAATATCGTGATCAACGGTATTATAGGAGTATATAGGGTAGATATCTTTTTTACCCGAGGTATCAAGGATCCCTCGAGATTTAGGAAAAATTGCTATTAGGAGCAGGAAATTTGTCTGGAGGGTCAGGCCTCGATCGTCTTCGGGGTTTGCAGGAAAGGTGCCGTTGAATGCGACCAAGTTATAGCTTTGGGGGCAGATAGACAGACGCTGGAAAAGAAACGAGGTCTCGCGTCTGTCGCACCAATGAATGACATACATTGTACGACGGTCTATTTCACTTCTGAAGTCCAGAGCCGAAGGATTGAAAGGACCCAAAGTCTCTATTGCCATGGGCTGAAACCGATTAGATGTAGGAAGAAATTATTATTATTATTATTATTATTATTATTATTATTATTATTATTATTATTATTATTATTATTATTATTATTATTATCATCATCATCATCATCATCATCATCATCATCATCATCATCATCATCATCATCATCATCATCATCATCATCATCATCATCATCATCATCACTACCATAATAACCATCATTAAATGCTCTCTACACACGCACTTGCAAACACACAGGACTGTAGTCAATTAGTATTTTTTAATCGAACGTGAAACAACTAAATGTTAGAACTATTGTTTTTATTTGAAGCCAAGCCCTGCTGAATTTAGACTAACGGCACCTAGACTCCAAGAATCATTAATAAACCAATACCTAGTTGGATCAGCGCGCCAAATTCAGTTGATATAGCGCATTTAATCACACACTGCGCTCGCCTCGCGTGATGTCTTCACCCGCCAATATGTTGCGTCAGATCCCATAGCAACTGCGCCTTTCACGACGTTTGTGATTGTTACGTCGTCATGGATACATCGGCGTCCATAGAAACCAGATTGATTACTAATTAATTATCTTAGAACTGTTTACGCTGATCTACTTGTGGAACTCTACAAGACATGCATGCGTCTTTTATGCAGTGGACTTGCAACGGACAATGAACTGTTAATAGTACTCTATCAGGATTCAATCGAAGTCGTTAGTGAAGCCTTTGAAGTAGGTCACGCATTGGTATATGTACTCTGTGCAGCCTTTGACGTAGGCTACTTTCCTTCATCGTCCAAAGTAGTTTGTGTAGCTTTTAAAGTAAGCTACGTTTCGTCATCATCCGAAGTAGTCTGTG